>VHIU01000275.1:0-48826 GCA_010577795.1 Isatis tinctoria | reverse complement strand
CATGGAACCTTGCATTACCAGTTTCTACAATTCTCGTACTATGAGTCTGACAATAAAACCTATATCCTTTAGATTTCTCAGGGTAACCTATAAAGAAACCACTGATCGTTCTGAAATCTAATTTCTTTTCATGCGGATTGTATGTTCTCACTTCAGCTGGACATCCCCAAACTCGGAGATGTGACAGACTGGGTTTCCAGCCTTTCCACAGTTCAAAGGGTGTCTTTGGAACTGCTTTGCTTGGAACCCGATTCAAGATATATATTGCAGTACCTAATGCATCCATCCACAAAGATACAGGTAAGTCAGCATGACTCATCATGGATCTTACCATTTCCATGTACGTACGATTACGCCTTTCAGCTACACCATTCTGCCATGGAGAACCAGGCGTTGTGTACTGCGCAACGATTCCTAATTTTTGGAGGAGTTTGGCAAAAGGTCCAGGATGTTGTCCTGTTTCATCATACATGCCATAAAATTCACCACCTCTATCTGACCTAATGATTTTCACTTTTCTATCTAATTGCCTCTCTACTTCTGTAATGTACATTTGTACAACATCCACAGATTGAGATTTCTCATGCAACAGATATAAATAACAATAACGTGAATAATCATCGATAAAAGTAATAAAATATTTTTCACCTCCAAAAGTGGAACGTCAAAAGGTCCACAAATATCTGTATGCACTATTTCAAGAAGCTGTGTACTTCTTGTGGCTCCTTTCTTGGTGTGCTTAGTTTGCATACCCTTAATGCAATCTATACACGTCTTAATATTGGTAAAATCAAGGTTCGGAATGACTCCATCTTTTACCAATCTTTTGATTCTTTCATGGGAAATGTGTCCCAATCTTTTATGCCACGAGAAATACGAACTATCAGTACATGTTTTATTTTTAAGTGTACATACATTAAGCAAGGAGAGATGTGTTTCATAAGGTTGATCAGCAAGTTTTAGCATATAAAGACCGTCAACTAATATTCCAGAACCAATTCGATTAGAGTTCAGAAATATATTAATACAACCATCTCCTTGGGTAGACTTAAATCCAGCCAAATCAAGTTTGCTTACAGAGACTAAATTACGGGAAATAGATGGAACATAAAGTGTCTGAAATAAATCAAGACAAAATCCACTATCTAAGATGAGACGATAGGTGCCAATAGCCTCAATTGGCGCCTTGTCTCGATTTCCCATCAATAAGTAGTTCTTACTTGACTTTATGTTCTGGATTGTAAGGAATCCCTGTACAGAATTCGTTACATGTACATTAGCACCGCTATCAATCCACCAAGATTTCGAAGAAACATGAGTAAGATTAGATTCGAAAAAACTTACGGAACCCATAGGATTACCTTTCTTTTCAAACCATTCTTTTCTTTTAGGGCAATCCTTTTGAAAGTGTCCAACCTTTTTACAAAAGTGGCATCTGTAATCTTTCTTTGCCTTTTTCTTCATATTAACTTGATCAGAATCATTCATTTTGGGTGGTGCTCTTTTATGGCTCGCATGATGCCTTTTTTCAGCTTGAGATCCAGCTTCTTGGACATAATGGGCCACTTTAATACCTTTACGGCCAAGTCTAGCCTCCTCTTGGACTAGTTTATTAGCCAATTCATTAGACGTCCATTTTTCATCTATTACATTATAATTGATCTGAAATGGTCCGTACTGAGGAGGTAGTGAATTTAGGATAAATTGGACAAGAAATGAATCGTCCACTTTCATTCCTAAATTCTTTAATTTGGCTATTGTCATCTTTAAAAACATCATGCTTAATCTGTTTGCTTTTTCCCAAGCTTTATGGATAGCCATTTCTTCCTCAGTACTATCTATACTTAAGGGATTTGGTTCTTCTTCACGAAGCGCCAAATCCATATCTAGTACTCCTAATGTGAACTCAACTTTCTCTTTCCATTCTGAGAAGTTGGTTCCAGTGAGGATTGGAACAGTAGCAACCATAGATGACAAAGTAGCGGGAAATGATGCTGTGATTTAAAGATATAACAAGCTTTAATTAGACTTCTAATTTAAACAACACATTAACTTAAATTATTGAATGCATATGACTATGGATTACAGTGCTCCTGTGGGTAGTCACTATAATCGATCATAAGGTCATGCTTTCGGAAACTTTTTATAGAGATATGTATTAGACTAATTAAGTTATCTGTGGATATACTTAATTATCTCATATACAAATACTCTTATAAATTATTGATCATGTATTATGTCACTAGCCTACCTGTGGGTAGCTAATTAATACATAAAACATATCATAATTTACTTAAATATATTGGTTTTCTTTTACAATTCATTATATGATAAAACCATTTTGGTGATATCAAAATCTTAATTTTGCACATTATGAAAAACCAAGCTTTACTCTTTAAAAAAAATCTCATAAATTTCTTTTGTATATAACTTACTTTCAGAATTCTTACATATATATCTTTCTTGTAAAACTTATGTACAAAATGTTTTTTTTTTTTTTTTTTTAATGATAATTTCTTCACAATTTATGAGAAGAACAATCCTTTATGAATTATGAAAATTTCTACAACTTATGTACATGCAAAAGTTATGTACAAAATGAAAATTAAGCAAAGATTCAAGTTTACCAACATGCTTAACTTTAAGGTTTAATTTTCAGTTATTTAAACCATAAATCTATTACTCTTAATGGATTAATTAGATGTTCATAACCAATAGCTCTGATACCACATGTTTAAATCAATCTTTTAACATGAACCACAAGATCTTGATCATCTAAATTAATCACATAATAGAATCATAAAGAGAATTTAATAAATACCTCCATTCATTGTAGAAGTGAAGCCTCCTTTGATCTTTCCTTAGAAGTGAAGCTTCCTTAATGATTTGTAAACTAAAGACAATGAACTCTTAGTTCTTTAAGTAGGAGATAAGGTTTCTCTCCCCTTCCTATAAACCTCTCTCTTTATGTGTTGTTTTTCTTTTCTTGTTGTTGATCAATTGTGATGAAACAAAACATCTATTTATAGGTGGGGAGAGGACCTTATTCCTCATAGATTGATTCAATCTCAACCATCCATCATAGTGGAGATGAACACATTAGTGATAAGTGGGAGGACACCAACAATCCATTAGAAATTTATGGTTTTCAAATGTCCATTGAAATACCACTATCAATCCCATTAGAAATTTATTGGTTTTCAAATGTCCATTGAAATACCACTAACAATTCCATTAGAATTTATTGGTTTTCAAATGTCCATTGAAATACCACTAACAATCCATTAGAAATTTATTGGTTTTCAAATATCCATTATAATTATAATGGTCACCAATTTTATTGGTTTCCAAATGTCCATTATAATTATAATGGTCACCAATTTTATTGGTTGCCAAATGTCCATAAAAAAATATAACTATCCCATTAGAAAACAACTAACTATAAGACCACATTTATGGGAAAGAAAAACTATATTTTTCTTACATATATTTTTTTTTTCTTACACTAAAAGCTAGCAACATCTTGTTAGATGAGAATCTGATTCCGAAGATATCTGATTTCGGGTTGGCCAGGATTTTCCCAGGGAATGAAGGTGAAGCAAACACACGAAGGGTCGTTGGAACATAGTAAGTTACTCCATTCTAACCATACGTTACACCTTCTTCTCCATAAAAGACCGTACTAAACCGGTATATGTATTGTGCAGTGGCTATATGTCACCGGAATATGCAATGGGAGGACTGTTCTCAGAGAAATCTGATGTTTTCAGCTTAGGAGTGATACTCTTAGAGATTGTCAGTGGAAGGAGAAACTCAAACTCGACTCTGTTAGCTTATGTGAGTCTCTTTTAACTCTACTAAGTTTCTTAACTCTCTTGAGATAATCCTCCAGCTCTTAGAAGCTTCTCTGTTTTATAGGCATGGTCAATCTGGAACGAAGGGGAGGTTAATGGGCTGGTAGATCCTGAGATCTTTGACCAAGTCTTTGAGAAAGAAATACGGAAATGCGTTCACATTGGCCTTTTGTGTGTGCAAGAATCTGCTAACGATAGGCCAAGTGTTGCTACGGTGTGTTCAATGCTCAGCAGCGAGATTGCAGACATTCCAGAACCGAAACAGCCTGCTTTTATATCAAGGAACGGTGTTGCAGAAGCCGAGTCCTCTGAGAAGAGTGACCTTAAAGCCTCTATCAACAGTGTCACCATCAGCGATGTCACAGGACGTTAGAACCCTGCAGAAACAATATATGTATGATGTTTGATTCGATAAACTCTTTAAGCGTGGCCAGAGAATATATCATCTATCTTTATAGATGGTTAAGGTCTTATACGTGAAATTATGTACTAGTACTTCTTTTACTATGGCATATTCCCACTGTACGAAATCAAAATATGTAAAGCAAGAATCATCTATCTCTTAAAAGAAAAATCTTTTAAGCTTTTGGTAGTCCGTATAGGAGGAAGTTCCACGGACGCAAGAACAGGTTTCTTTTCCGAGCTTTCCTGCGCAAGAGAATGATGTGTGGACGATCCAGGTTCTTGGTGTTGAGACTCAGGATCATAAAAGTGGTGGTGATCATGATGATCAGAGTATCTAGGAGAAGGAGAATTGGGGAAACTTTCAACGCTTCGGTTGTTGAAATTGTGAAGGAGATGGATTGGAGATGAGCCATGAGTTGGTGTAGTTGGGCGGCTTGAGTAAGGTGTGTTTGATTCAGAGTGTCTTCCATGTTTTGTCTGCTTCTTTGCTGTGTGATGCCACTTCTTTAACGCCGTGGCTACTCTTTCGTTAAATACCGTTGGCTTCATCTTAGTACCCATCTACACACGTTTCATCAAACACAATGTCAGAGAAAAAAACTAAGAATCCTGATTGATTGATCTCATTGCAAATTTTTTTGTGTAGTACCTGAGTGACAAGAGCATAGAGTGGAAGAGTCACATAGCTGCAAAGTATCTGTACAACAGCTCTGCAAGGTTGTGACTTTGTCAGTTACAGTACAAGTTTTTTCCCGCGTATTCAAAAGTCTAAGTTAATGTTAACTTACCCAACTACAATTCTAATGACCACATCTGCATTGCTTTCATGGAAACAATTCCTGAGATTGAATTCATACTGCAGATACCAAAATTTCATGACATAACAATTAGTATGGCTCCAAAATAGCTATGTTTGTGTGAAAAAAAAACTGTGAAATGGATCGCTTACAGTACTCCAGGCAAAGAAGGCAAGTTGAAATGCATTCTGCAAAGTGAATGGTTATCATACCGTTAGGAGAGGAAAACGAAAGAGGATAAACCGAGTGGTTAAGGAGATTGAGTGGTACCGTGAAAAGAACCAAATGGATAAGGAAAAGGACGAAGCGAGGGCGGCCAAACCAGAAGAGATCATCACCAGGCTGAACCACCGGGGCGCCTCTCACCACATCACCTTTCTCTTGGATTCTTAGACCCAATTTGGTTATAATGACTTGAAGCTTTGTTCCAACTATTAGAATCACCTGCAGATTACATTCATTCTGTTTATATAAAAAAGGCGGCAAGTGAACAGAATGTAAGAAATGTTTATTGGTTCAATAGTTTGTTGTACTTACAACTAGTGGAATGAATGGTAACCAGAGGTAAGAACGTAGTCCTGTTTCAAATGAAAACGGATGTCAGATTTGTGCCAATATTGATGCAGAGATATTGTGTTTTCCGCGGTAAGCAATGAGCGTTACCGTTTGTGTTGGTCAAGAGGAATAGCACGGCGACAAACCAGATAACGGGACTGCATAAAGTTAGCAAAGATTTAGACGAGTTTTCTAAGTTGGATTTTTTCTCAGATTACATATAAAATGTCATTCAAGTATTTTCCAAACCTGATTTCGACTACAGTTTTGAAGTCTTCTTCTAATGATCTCTGAATATACTTGCGGAAATCAAAGCTTCTTTCGCTCCCAGGAGCCAAATGCGCCTGCAAAAAAAGAACAAGTTAGATCATTTTCTCCAGAGATAACCATTAAGAGTATTATAACTCAGTTTGTTATACTATCATTGGTTAATGATGGTTCTTTAGGCTCTCTCTATCTCTCACTTTCTTTCATGCTCGATAATAGTACTTGTTATACCAAACAGTGGATAAAACAAAACAAAAGATCAGACTATAAGTTCCCTACCGTGATGAAACCATGCCGTAACGCTAAGTAATCAACTTTGGTGACAGATCCAAAGAACTGTCTGAAAAAGCACACAGTCCACAGCGTAACACTCGTCTTGCTCCAGAAATTGAGATGTCTTCTCCCGAAAGATGTGTCCCTCGCAAACCTGAACCTCTCAGGATCTACATAACAAGAATTTATTCACCATAAAATTTCCTGATATATTTCGGTCTTTAAATCTGATCGAATACTCTCATTTAGGAGTACATACCGTTGGAATACTGATATTCTATTGTCTTGGTCTCATTCTCCCAATGCTTCCACCTCTTCATCTGCAACACTCGAGTAAACAAACAAACAGAAAAATCAAATCTTTTGCATACAATCTTTCATGATTCTCTTAGCCACTGCGGAACTCACAAGAAAAAGTTACCTTGGTCTTTCCGAGAGCATAAGTAACAATGCAGTAGATAACATGAACCACCGCGAGCACGAAGATGAATATATGCAGCTGGTGGATTCCATAGGCAGATACAAAAGCCACTTTCCCCTGAGATAGTCAACCAATCACAATCATAAATTCAGAGGATGATTAACAAGCAGAGAGTGGTTTGTGTATATATGGGAGATTTTCAGTTACCTTCTCTGCGCATTTGTCATAACCTTTGGTGGCTAAACTACGTCTAGGGATATAAGATTCAGCTAACTCAAGGAGAAGCCTTCGACCGGATTTGTCTTCATGGTCTTCTTTTTTACCAGCGTCTTTCTTGCCGTATTTTCTATTTTCTTCAGCGGCGCTGCAAGGGTGCATTGTTGATGCAACGCTTTTGGAGATGCAGATATTTGAGATTGGTGTTTGTCCGATTGTTAAGAGTAGTGATATGAATCCCAAGAGCATAAGCTCTGTATACCAAAAGAAAACAATATTTTATGTTAATATAGGAAGCTTGTTAATGGATGAAGTTAGGTAGCATAAGATGTTTTTTTCTTTTTTGGGTTGAGTGCTGTCAATTTTACCTGCTTTGACCTTTTCAAGAGCTTCGTAAAGAGCCTTCTTGTGCTTCTGTTTGAACCACTGCCAGTTAAAAAACAAAAAACAAAAAAAACAAAGAGCAGATTTAGTCATAAGAGAAGAGGAATTAAACAGCAGAGCAGGAAAGGGAAGAAGAAGAAGTAAGATAAACAACTAACGCAGAAACAGAGTAGGAAGCAGAACAAGAACACGAAACAGGGTACAGAGAGATACGCACAGCAATAAGAAGATCTAAACAACAAAAATTATGTCGAAGCAAAAAAAAGAAAGAAAAAGAGATCTAACCAAAAGGAGAAACAGAGCAAGAGCACGAAACAGGGGAATCTTGAAATATCTGGAATAATGAAAGAAGAAGAGGAGGAAAAAAGAATCTAAGGGACTTACGGTTCCAATTTTGTGAATCGAATGTTCAAGGACAATCGAAATGAATAGTAAGACGAAGCAAACCACAGCGACTGCCCACGTAGAGGTCTGCTCTAAAGTCCTCTCTTTTTCTTGATCCGCCATTAGAGCTTAATTTTAAGAGAACCAAAAGAAAAGAAAAAAAAAAGGTAATCCCCAAATGGCTCTCTCGTTTCAATAAATCTGGTCTTTTATGTAATATATAATAGAAACACTGTGAGTGAGAGAGACAAGACACAGAGAGTTTCGTGTTCTTCTTTATGTTTTGCTCCCAATTTTAAATTCGTACGCTACGCAATTTTGAAAAACAGAGTTATGTAATTAATATAGAGGAGCCATGAGAAGGCGAAAGAAGGAAGAAGGAAGGAGAAGTAGATGAAGATAAGACCCGCAATGAGAGACTGTAAACTAAAGGCTTTACTCGACGTCTTTTTTAGAAGAAGCTTTCAACTGTTTGACTTTCTAAATTGTTCCTCATGTGACGACTTCTCAATTATCACCTTTGTTGTTCTTTTGTGCTTTTTCTAGTGCGATTTTCTTATTTATCATGAATTATATGGCCTAGTGTGTCAAATCATGTTTTCTTTTCATTTCACTCCAGATCTTTTCTAATTTTGGTTGGCAAATAGGTTTATCAAAATCAGGAACAACTTTTGCTAAATTTTTCGTCGGTTTGCTTATAAATTTAACTATAAAATGAAAAAAAAAAAGTAATTAAATTTTAAATTTGATTCCTTAGTCGTTTAATTTTGGTCTACTCTTTTGTTTTTGTTTGAATGTATTATTCTGTTCTATTTTGGTTGTGTATATAATAGGACCCTGCTAAAGCTAAGATCAAATTGCCACTTGAGATTTATATATAAATAATGATAACATCACCATAATGGGAGCTCGTTCGAATCTCGCACGCTGTTACTTTGTCTTTCTTTTTACCTTTTCCCAACTTGTTTAATTTCCCACTTAATTTTTTTAATATACTAATCTAATTAAGTGATAAAATACATTTTATACAGACGGCAGAAAAGAAATGAGATACTCGATAAAATAAATAATAAATTATTAAACCCCCAGTAATATATAGCTATCGACCAAACTAATGCTGGGCTAGTGGTGAGAATTAGGTTTCTCCACCAAAAGAAAGGATAAATCGGATCTCTTAGTTCAGATGTTCATGACCTGACCTGAGTCCTGACGGAAAAACGCATGCCTAAGCCCAACACTCTTGGAATCGATTAGCTAATTAAAAAGTGTAGATTCAAGTTATATAACATGCTCCGTTTTTTCATACAAGATTATATCAAATGCATAACAATATCAAATGATGAAGTTCTTAGTCGAGAGATGCTAGAATTTTCAACTATAGCTGCTACTTTAAATTCTGAAAATGGTATTGTGAAAGCTACATTTGATGATGCGTTTATTCTTTTATTTAAGAGATTTTCAGTTTGAAGTTGACAATTATAATGTTAGTTCTTGTTGCTGTCTGACAGAGAAAATGCAAGGGAGAGAAATGGAGTAATCATTTGTGGCTGCTTTGTTTTGTATGTTAAATTTTAGAATCCACGAAATTAATTCTGACGATTAATCTTGTAAAACTATTATATTTATCGTACCTTACAAAATATTCGGAAAGTAACCTGTACAGATGAGCAGATGCATGCAATAATTAATGAATATTTTTTTTGGTTAAGTGGGAAATGATATTAGCTGACTTTCTATTAGCCATCGCAATAGTCTAATGTAAATGCCCCGAAAACTATATAAAGATATATATAATAAATATTCTTTTCAGATATCTGTTAATACCTTGAAAATAATAAGAGTGGTGCTCACTTGACATGCGATTAAACAATGGCAAAGGAAAAAAGATTAAAAACATCTAATATGCACATATATCTGAATATAAAAATCAGATCATGCTGACAGAAAAATACTGAGGAAACAATGATACAAGTATACAACGAACTGTGTCATCAAGCTAGTGTTTCAGTCATGTATCTATTACATTTGGAAGGAACGGAACGCTCGCCTCTTCACCACAAATGTCTCCCCTGCAAACACAATCCGCTCAGTCGTCGATCGTCAAATTCGAGACAGACTCCTATCTTACCCAGCAACTGGTACTCGTCCCTCTCTCCTAGAGTTTTATTTCTCTTGTATAAGGCCACCTTGAAGTTTGGCTCTTTTTTGTATTGTGATGTTCTTTTCTCGTCTTTCGAATAAGTTGTCTGCAACAATGTAAAATCAAAACAAAAATGGTATGAAATCTTAACATTATTACCAAAAAAAAAAAAAGTATACAACGAACTCATACAAGCTGATTTATAATTTTTCATTCTTCGTCTATTACGTTTAGAATTTAAACTAGACGGAATCTAGCTATGCTTCCAGCGGCGGAGGTACGCATAAGATAGGGGTCAGTTGACCCTTACTCCATCTGTTTCATAATAAGTGTCATTCTAGCATTTTACACACAAATTAAGACAGCATATTAAAAGTCTATTATACTCCTATTAATAAAATTGACTCTTACCCTTCTTTTTTTCTATTGGTTAATATAAAAGTTAAATTAGACAATCTATATTAAAAGTTACCTCGTAAATCTAAAACGACACTTATTTTAAAACAAAAAAACAATCCTAAAACGACATTTATTGTGAAACGAAGGGAGTATAAATTATCGGAAAATGAAAATTTATTTGTATTTTTAGAAAAAAATTTGATAAAATATTATATAATTAGCTTATTGATCCCAATAAAATTGGTTGAAAATGAATTTTGAATCCATTATTTTTTAAGCAAATTGATATTGACCCTAATACATATTATGGCTGGCTCCGCCACTGAATACTTCTGATAATTAAATTGATTTTGCATGTATACAAAAACTATGGCGAGTAGTGGATTATAAGATTGTAAATCACAATGCATGCTTAAGCATATACAGTATGTATTTACGTGGACAAAAAAAACACATTTTTAGTGTTAAAACCCCTCAACCAAAGATGGATCGTGTAAAAACCCCTAATCTATAAACGTAATATAGAAACCCCTCAAGTTATTATCCTTTAACGTTATAGCCCCTCCGTCCATAGTGTCGTCAACTTATGGATTTCCACCGTGAAATCAAAACTATGCGTTTTGTAATGGTAAAAAAACGACACAAATAATCATTGAAAGGGAAAACAGCTCAAATCGATTCCAGATTAACAAAATCCTCAAATTTAAAATTTGGTTATCCAAATAATTTTCACTATATCTCAATTCAGTTAAAATTTTCAATTAAAATAGTCATAAGACATTAGTTACATAAATATCCAACAACAAAAACATTTCAAACACAAATGAGTTCAAACCAAAGAAACATTTCAAACTAAAGAGAAGTTCAAACCAAAGACATGACATTATCAAGATCTCTAAAAAAAAAAAAAAACCAAAGACATGAATACTCTAAGGCTTGTTAACATATCTTAATCTACCAAAAGTAACGAGTGTTTCATCCGAGTGTTTTCATTTTTTGGAAGGCCTTCCTGGAGGCAGATTAGGTGGCTTAGGTACCGGCTCAAATGTGCATTTCCGTTTGTTATGCCCTGTCTGACGACAATTGCTACACGTCTACAAATTAAAAATGCATCTATTAGACCTTAAGAAGACCATTTCAAAGCAATCTAAGAGATTAAGTAATATAAAGAAATTACCATAATAGTTTTTTCGTGATAAGAAGGGAATTCTGAAGGCGGCTTCTCTGGCATAGGCACAGGGTCTTCAGGGCATGACCTTTTGTTGTGCCCGGCTTTTCCACAATTGCTGCATTTCTGTTAATCAAAATTCATGTATGACAGAATATCAATACCAAACAACTATGCAGCAATATCATAATTCTAAACACTTATAAATTAACTAACCCTTGGATCTTTCTCAGAATTAGTATCTTCGCTTGGATCACGGATTCTATCATTTTTTTTGGGTCGCCCTGGCATAATTCTGTCTGGAGGAGGCATGACAACAACATCACTATATGTTTCCCACATTTCCATCCCATTCACTGGAAAAAGAAGCGAGCTGTAACAAAGCTTCCACTTTTCAACTGAATACCAATCTGAGACTACAGTTTCCGGCAGTCTTGTGTCTTTATACTCAGCCCACATTGCAGACATAATATGGCAACAAGGAATTCCACTTACATCATATGCCCTGCACGTGCAAGAAATATTTTCTCGAACACATACATTGTTCTCTACTGGAACAAGTGCCCATGCGATGATATACATTGAGTTATTAGGATCCCTTCCCACAGCAGTTAACAGTTGTCCTTTCATGCGTCCCTTTAGAAACGTTCCGTCTAAATGAATCACACGCCGGCATGCACTCTTCCAACCCATTTTCTGAGCTTCAAAACAAGTATAAAATTTCTCAAACACTCTATCTTTCGTACCTAAGATCACCGTTGAACCAGGATTAGTCTTCTTAAGTTCTTCAACATAATCATATAGCCTTGTAAACTGTTCAGCATACTCATCACTGATTATATGCATCATCATTTGTCTTGCACTCTGACATTTGGTCTTAGTTACCCGAAGACCATTAATAAACAACCTCTGCATTATTTGGTCGGCACTCAACTTTGGATTAGTCCTAAACTCATTTAGAAAGTCAGCTGCTATCTTTGGTGCAGTGTAAAGTTTTACAACTCCTGTAGGGTAACAGCTATGAGTTCCTCTATAAGATCTCACGACCATGTTCTCTGAGCGGCTGTTGATGGATGCATATATCCTCCATTCGCATTTATCCGCTACACATGTTGC
Organism: Isatis tinctoria; assembly: GCA_010577795.1. Lineage (NCBI taxonomy): Eukaryota > Viridiplantae > Streptophyta > Magnoliopsida > Brassicales > Brassicaceae > Isatis > Isatis tinctoria. Next base: position 36,447 of record VHIU01000275.1, on the reverse strand, counting down.
TGCTACCTTTTTTCTTTCGGATCTCTGAAAATGAATATTAACCTTCTCCTTCACGGCATACTTCTCAATTTTCTCTCTGCACTTCTCTTTTGAAACAAATGATTGGCCTACATAAAACTCAAGTTGATCACCATCATCATCTGAATCTTCACTTTCAACAAAATCATCCTGATAAAAGTCAATATGTTCACCATCACTCTCAGGTTCCTCTTCTTCCTCTCCACCAATAAGAACATCCTCTAAATAAGGATCATCAGCCCTAACAACATAGAGATTCATGCTTTCCACCTCCGTTGTAGAAGTCACCATTTCAACAACATCATTATCACTACACAAGTCCTTCCGATTGTCATCTACTTTTCCAGATGGAAACCAAGAAAACTTACTCATATTATCTGGAAAACCCCCATCTGACACCATATGTATGAGCATTGTTAAACTCGGGTTTTCAAACTCAACCCTACAGCATCTTGTTTCACCACCGTTATATGATCCATCTGCTGCCCAATACCCTCCGACATGTAACCGGAAAAAAATTGTCCTGTATAGAAGACATTAAAAATTTTTTGTTAGCATCTTGTAAGCTCCTTCTCGAAGCAAAAACACCCGCTCTGAGAGAAATTGCATCAGTTGTACGCACAACAACAAGTAAAAAAACAGAAACCTTTAGGGAAACCCAGATAGCAATATACGTAAATTAACGGTGCACAAATATGCACAAACTTATACAAACCCAGATAGAAAACAGAAACCTGCACACAAAAAAAAACCTGATTTAACAATGAGTTTCGTACACTGTACATATATAACATTCAGTCGTTATTCTACCACGTTTGATTTCATTTCAGAACAACCAGTATCATTTATTATCTGTCTTATATTATATTAAACAATTACCTGGCCATCTTCCAAACTCCAGGCGCATCCACTTTACACAGTGTTGAATGATGACTCAACTTGAAGAAACTCAGAATCAGATTTAAGAAGAGAACGTTGGAGATGAAGTCTCATCAAAGAGCAATGAAGATATATGCTAAGTGTTGGAAGCTTCTCACGAGAGTAGAAGGTTTCAACTGAAGCTGGCTTTAATGAGTCATGTGGTTCTCACGTGAGGTCTCTTTATTCAGCTAAAGAAGGTATATATGTTTCTGGTTAAAAAGAATACTGTTTTATCGTCTTCTCGGTGGAGTTACGAGAGACTGAGCGAGCAAGAAAGAGATGGGATAGAGAGATCAAGAGAGATGATAAAGTAGAGAGAGTTTGTATGTTTGGGGTCTTGGGTTTCTTCTTCTATCTGGGTTCTTATTTCTCTTGTGAAATCGATGGGATTGTCATCGGTGGTGAGTGAGCTTCTTCGTGTAAACTCGTCGGAGGTTATTTCCGATGTTCATCAATGGGAGTTGGGGATCCACAGGATCCTAACCGGATGTAGCGGTTAGTTAACACCGTGAACCGGGTCAAAATCGCTGAGTGTTCTTTGATAAGTCTTGAGTCGCAGTTTCTGGGAAGAATCGGAGACATCGATTCTCAACACACAGCTTCGCAATTTAATCTCGACTTGTATTTTACTGCCCAATCTCGACTTGTATCTCAATTTTAGAACAAAAAATCTCTCGAAATCTCTCACAGTCTCTCTCAATTAACTAGTTAGACACAAAAACTTCAAAACCCCTCACTTTCGACATTAGGGTTCTTCAGTTTAGGGTTCTAACATTTTGGGGATTTTTGAGAGTACTCGATATTTAAGTCGGGGAAGATGATTCTAAAAAACATCGTGTCGTTTTTTTGACAAATCTTGTCGTTTTAAACACCAAATGTGTCGTTTATTAACAACATCAAAATGTTGCGTTTTAATTTAACGACATTGTTGACGGAGAGGCTATAACATTAACGGATAGTAACTTGAGGGGTTTTTATATTACGTTTTTAGTTTAGGGGTTTTTACCCGATCCATCTTTAGTTGAGGGGTTTTAACACTAAAAATCCTATAACTAACGAAACTTAAAGATTCACATTTAAATGTGTATCAAACTAAACAAAAAGAAACACATTTTGAAGATGTAGTTTAATTATCGTTGAGGCGTAATGATTGATCAACAAGATCATATGAAAATGTGAAGACGTGTTAGTCACATCTGCGATAATCTACATATAGATTTAGAGGACACAATGACCAGATCGAGGAAATGCGAGGACAAAACAGAGTAATTATTCACATTTAATACACCTGTTTAAGTTTCTTTATGATTGGAAAATATCAACAGAAATGCATGCGAGGACAAAACGGAGTATTTATTCACATTTAATACATCTGTTTCTTTATAATCGGAAAATATCAACCTTATTTTCATTAATGGACGTTCCAAGTTGCTGCTTGAGACTTGAGACAATTATCTCCTTCTCTTCACTTTCCACACTTTATTTAATTAATGGAAAACAAAAGAAAGACATAATATTACTTACAAGTTGCTTATCGTTCCAAGCCCAACTTTTGTTTCTTTTATTTTTGTTTTCAGTGAGATGCAGAATTCCAAATAAATAGTGGTTTGGAAGTAATAAATGAAACAAACCGGCAATTCGAGTTATCGACTACTGAAGTCTAAAGTATTAGACTGATCGATTTGGCTAACACTCTTAATATGATGTATTGTTGGTTCTTCTTTTCTTTATTGTATGAGTGGTTTCCAATAAATTGACTGAAGGTTTCAATTGTTATGTGTTTTAGGCCCTTCGTGTCTGCGGATACATTATTTGGGTGCAAATGCATCAATCGATTTGGTATGCTGTGTATTTGTTGTGTGTGGATGATGTGTTTGTATACAAAATCAATAACATAGATATATAGATATCATGGATGCAAAAAAGCAAAACTAACAGAGCTTATATAAAAATTATACATCTAAACTTAACGAACTAACAAAACACTCTCAATTAAACCACGAAACTACTAAAATGTTGTGGTTAAGTCGCATGTCATTTATACTTTTTAGTTACCGAAACTTAGGATACAATTGACCATCAGACCTAAACCAAACTGAACCAAGTCTTCAATGGACCGAATCCAACTAAAATTTTGTTTAAACCGAAAATAATCAAAATCCGAAGAAAACCGAATCGAACCGAACCAAGAAATCGAATGGCTAAAAAAATTCATTTCTCAACAAATCCAGATTTTTGATAACAAAATCCTCAAAAACCCCCAAAATTCAAACGTGGAAAAACCCTAAACATTTTCTGTATCTTCGTCACGCACATTCTATCATCCAGAATTTGCTAGAATCATCAAAAATGGATCCGATTGCTTCGGTGGTGGAGAAAGTGAAGGGCTTTGCGAAATCGAGCCAGGACTTAGTCTCCCGCCACTTGGGCTTCCACGAGAATCCTTCACGCCAGAATCCGGTATTTTTCATACATCCCCTTCTCCTCCTTGTTCATGAAACCGGCTTTTTGTTTTGAAATGTCTCTAAAGAGGTTAATTTTATTGTTTTGGATTGGTTGGGAATTATGTTCAGATTGATATATTGAAGCGATTGCAAAGAGAAGCATTCTCGGATATCATGAAGCTTAGAGACAGACAAGAGAAAGTGGAGCGGATAATTTCCTCATATAGACTATCAAAAGGAGGTCCCTTCCAAGAGACTAGCACCCATGTGAAGGGTGAAGTTGATGTCCTTGGAGCAGTCTTGCTGATGGGAAACACTGACGACGAGAGTTTCAGTGGACTTGACAGACAAGGAGTGAGACCTGGATTGCTTTCAAGGTTCATGTTCCAAACGAGCCTTAGGGAGACAGACACGCTTGTGGCTGAGCTCGTTTCTGGATACAAAGGGGAAGGAAATCGCAGTGAAGATGTTTCAGGGAAACAGCTGTCTTTAGCTAAAGTTTTCTACAAGGCAGAGATTAACGATTGGTTCTCTGCAATTGCTATTCCCGTTGGCGCGCATTTCAGAGACATTGATGCTGCTACTGTGTCTTCTTACCAGGTATCCACCAATCGTCTCGCAGATATTGATCCTATATTTGTTGTGCTTTTTGGCTTTATATTCTGAATTCAAATTGATTGGACCATCGTAAACACAAAAGGGTAAATAGTTGAACTCTCAAGTACTTCAATCTCTGCCAATGGCATGTTTAAATTCTTCTTTTCTTAACCACTTTTCTCATACATTTATGTTATTAGTGAAGCTACAAATACAACTACCTCCGTCTTGCAGGGAATGAATCTTACAGAAGTTTCCGAACTTGGACCACCTCTTTTAAACCAACATAATGGTAGTGCCATAGGATTAACAGTAAGAAATTCAAACATCGCAGCTTCGCTGGCCCAATCCATCACAGACCTTGAATTTGAAGAGGGTTTGAATGCAACGAATCGTTGTTTCAGAACTTTTGGGCAAGTAACCTGCCACATTCTGAGGGGTGTAAAACTATCTCTACTGGGCTGTCACCAGATTTTATCACCGTCTAACAGTCTCCATTATTCAGCTGGAGCCATTACAGTTCCAGTAAGTTCCCTGAGGCGCGGTATTGCTATGGAGCCTGAATCATCAGCTCCGCCTCTGGAGATGAGCGGAGGCATGAATCATGTGTCGTCTAGTTCCATTGCTTTGAAGTTAGACTCTCTAATGGACGAGTCTACGAGAATTGGGGGATGGATTGAAATTCAGAAGTCAAGCGAGAAGCAGGTAAAATGGTCAGTGTCTATTACAGACAAACCAGAGGATGAAGTGGGCTGGGGCATGAGCGTTGGGGGAGTCGTCGATGGTTCAAGAAATCATGATCGGTTTCAAGTGGAATCGTATCTGAAATTTAACATGGGCCATCGGTTTAGCTTAAGTCCAGGTCTTGTTTATCTCACAAACAGTAAGGGAAGGACCGTAGGTGTCATGCTTAAGTCTCATTGGTCTCTGTGATCTTAATACTAGTCTTTCCAGGTACATTCATGGTTGTATTTACCACTGACTGCAATTTTTTAGAGGAAAAAAAATAGTCTGAACAAATCTAATGTAGCTGCCATATTTTTGCCTTGATGGGTAATAAAAGGGGCCTAATAAAAAAGAATGAGGTTGTTTATATACTGCCTATTGGATCTCTTACAGATTTTGTTGTCTTCGTTTACTAGTTTTTTTCTATCTTTGTTGAGCTAATAAATGCACCGATTTACATATGGCATAAAGCATCAAACAGAACTGACCCCATAAAAAAAAACTTGGGGTTTAGTATTCCATCCGAGAGGAAGTACTTTACCACTACACCAATTTTCTTCCACAATTCTTATATATCCCGTAAATCTTACACCTAAAGCATCAGCCTCATGGGCCCAAGGTCGACTCTGTGTGAAATACAATTCTTAAACATGCTAGCTGGTAACTAAAATAGTTAGCATGCTACCAAAAAAAAAAAAAAATAGAAAAGTCAGGTTGATCAATAATGTGCAAGTCCTTGTCATATTGGGAGCATGAGGACCTATCACCTCATTAACATACAAAATTTGTAAGCTTTCATCTATTGAAGTCAAGTCAATGCCCTTCTTCTTAGGACTCATTCGATGAAAGAGTATTCTATATTCCTATGAAAGACCACGATGGCAAAAAATCTGAGTTATAGTTAGAAAGCTTCTAATGAGCCAAGGTGTGGGAGATTTTATACAAATATAGGAAGATCTAAAGTATTCATATGCTATTAATAAATGTTATATATTTATTATGTAATATTATTTACATATTTGTACCTAGAGATTTAGTTTAGGGAATACTTTTACCGTATAACCCCATGTAATATAATATTTGTGATTATGAGAGCAATATACAATTCATCCTAAATTCTAACGTGTTCTTCTATCACCAATTTCTATAGGCCAAAGCAAGTCCTCTATTTACGTTCACAGGTATAATACTATTGTAAAGGTTTACAATCTTTCAAAAATTATTATTATCATTAACCACGGTAGATTTTTTCTTTTGTTAATGAGAGAGTATGGTCTTGTTCTGCAATTTTTCTTGTGTAATTCTTTTTTTGCTGTTTTGTAACTGCCATGCTTTCGAAATCATAAAAAAGCAAGTCTTACTGTCCAAAACACATGATGCTTTATTGGTTTTATCTTCGATGACCACAAATTTAATTACAAAATCACAAATATCGCCTTGTGACGTGTTGTCTCGTATGTATAGAGTATAGACTTTTGCGCAACGCAAAATATGAATTGTATAACAAAGGCCCATCTTTCACGGTACAAGATACATTTGATTCTTAAAGCTTTTACAACTTTTTTTGGCTTCCTGTTGCATATCATTTGACAGAAATCAAATATCGTGTCCAACATAATAATTCAAGAATGACGTTATATCATTATACGTATGAAGTCTCTTAATATTCTTACAATCACGCTTTCTTACGATAAGACACCAGATTTGACGGTCCATGACTAATCCAACTCCTTACATACGTAGAAAATTTCACAGCTTTCACATTTTCCGCGAAAGAACTCGTTACCAAACACAAAACACTGTTAACCCAACAACAAGTTGAAAGCTATTATTGGCTACCCAGAAAAGCATTGCATACCAATCCAGTTTTTTAAAAAGTCAGCCCAAATCCGCAACCTTTAACGGCCCAGAAAGTGGTCTTTGAGACACGTGTTCTTATGAATATAATAATATAATCAACAGTGTGAAGCTGTGAACATTAAAGTAGAAAAAGTAGTATTTGTTTTCAATTTCCTTAAAACAAGTCCGCTCAAAAAGTTTAAAACAATGGCCCCACTAGAATTGGCACTAACGCAAGTAGTCCTTTCTCTCGCTTTCTTTCTTCGTCACACACTGCATCAGAAGAAAAGTCAAGACTGGTGGTTTATTCTCTCATTGCTAATTGGGCAATTCAATGAATCCACCAAACACATTATTACTCTACGACAGAACAAATCTTCGTTGAAAGAAAAAACTACTACATCTTCTTCTAAGTCTTCTTATATAGAGACAACGACGACTACTTTATCAATTTATACCTCGTAGAGGAAAATCTTCCAAAGAGAACAAACAACAAAGCAAAACTGGAACCATTGTGTTTCAACTAGTTATGGTGGTTCTACTGAACACACGTCGTCGTTTTGGTCTTTTTTTTGTACTTGCAACATTTTCTTGCTTCTCGTTGAGGCTCTGTCTCGGCGAAGACAGAATCACGTTCACGACTCCGATCAACGACTCAGATACCCTTCTCTGCAAAAGCGGTGTTTTCAGGTTTGGTTTCTTCACTCCTGTAAATTCCACTACTCGGTTACGTTATGTTGGGATTTGGTACGACAAGATTCCGATCCAAACTGTGGTTTGGGTTGCTAACAAAGACACTCCGATCAACGACACTTCCGGTCTTGTCTCGATCTCTGACGACGGAAATCTCGTGGTTACCGATGGTCGAAACCGCCTTCTATGGTCGACGAACGTCACAGTGCGAGTGGCTCCAAATTCTACTTGGGTTCAGCTAATGGATACTGGGAATCTTATGTTACAAGATAACAGAAACAACGGCGAGACTCTCTGGGAGAGTTTCAAGCATCCTTATAATTCTTTCTTGCCAAAAATGACTCTTGGGAAAAGCGATAGAGCCGGAGAGAATCTAAAGCTTACTTCTTGGAGAAGCTATGAAGATCCTTCAACAGGGAACTATACAGCTGGTCTTGCTCCTTTCACGTTTCCTGAGCTTCTGATATGGAAGAACAATGTTCCAATCTGGCGTAGCGGACCGTGGAACGGTCAGGTTTTCATCGGTTTACCGGATGTGGAATCCCTTCTGTTTCTTGATGGGTTTAATCTTAACAATGATAATCAAGGAATATTTACGATGTACTATGCAAACGATTCTTTCATGTATCACTTCAACTTGGATCCTGATGGAGCTATATATCAGAGAGATTGGAGTACTTCTATGAGAGCTTGGAGGATCGGTGTAAGGTTTCCATCGACAGATTGTGATGCATACGGTAAATGTGGTCCTTACGGGAGCTGCAATTCCCGGGAAAATCCCCCTTGTCAATGCCTAAAAGGGTTTGTGCCGCGAAACAACACAGAGTGGAATGCAGGGAACTGGAGTAATGGATGTGTGAGAAAAGCTTTGTTAAAGTGCGAGAGGCAGAGAAATGTCAGTAATGGTGGTGGAGGAGGGAAAGAAGATGGGTTTTGGAAACTGCAGAAGATGAAAGTACCAATCAATGCGATACAGTCTCTAGCTAATGAGCAAAATTGTCCTAAACAATGTACAGATAACTGTTCTTGCACGGCTTATGCATATGATCAAGGAATCGGATGCATGCTTTGGAGCGGTACCTTGGTTGATATGCAATCATTCGTGGGAAGTGGCATTGATCTTTATATTCGACTTGCGCATTCTGAACTCAGTGAGTAAAGATTTCTAATAATCTCACTTGCTTTCTTTTCTTCTCCACATTGACTTATGTTTTCTCACACAAATCTTGTAGAAACAAACAGCAAGCGAGCAATTATGATCACAGCACCCGTGCTAGGCGTTGCGTTTGTTGCTGCGGTCTGTGTTCTTTTAGCATGCCGGAAATTCAAAAAGCGTCCAGGTTAGAGTTCTCTTTACTCATTGATGATATTGATAGTTTCAAACTGTTCCTCGTACTATAACTTGTTTGCTTCACTGCCTTAGCAGAACCAGAGAAAGATAGAAGTGCAGAGATAATGTTTAAGAGAATGGAAGAACTTACAAGTGGTAATGAGTCCGCTTCTAACCAAGTGAAGCTCAAGGAGCTTCCACTCTTTGAGTTTCAAGTGTTAGCTACAGCAACCGACAGCTTCTCTCTTAGAAACAAGCTCGGCCAAGGCGGATTTGGTCCTGTTTACAAGGTAAAGGCATTTAACAAGAATCCCTTTTGAAAGGAGATATGTGTACAATTTCAGACTAACTGATTGGTAATCTTTTTTCTTCAGGGAAAGTTGCCGGAAGGGCAAGAAATTGCAGTCAAGAGGCTCTCACGGGCATCGGGACAAGGACTTGAGGAACTTATGAACGAAGTGGTTGTGATTTCGAAGTTGCAACATCGGAATCTAGTGAAGTTACTTGGCTGTTGCATTGAAGGTGAAGAAAGGTTGTTAGTCTACGAATATATGTCAAAGAAAAGCTTGGATGCTTATCTATTTGGTAAACTTATATCCTCTGTTTTTTAACTCTGTTTTTTCTTTGGATGATCGAAAAGAAAGCTAACGATTTTGTTAGCCTTTTTTCAGACCCATTGAAGCAGAAGATTCTTGATTGGAAAACTCGGTTCAACATAATGGAAGGAATTTGCAGAGGTCTTTTGTACCTTCATAGAGATTCAAGACTGAAGATCATACACAGAGATCTCAAAGCCAGCAACATTTTGTTAGATGACAATCTGAATCCCAAGATATCTGATTTCGGGCTTGCAAGGATTTTCCGAGCGAATGAAGATGAAGCTAACACAAGAAGAGTTGTAGGAACATAGTAAGTATCCATTTTCAGAATACACAACAAACATTTATAAATTCGGTTTCACATAACCAATGTGAATGACATTTTTGCTTTTGCAGCGGCTATATGTCACCCGAATATGCAATGGAAGGTTTATTTTCAGAAAAGTCAGACGTTTTCAGCTTGGGGGTTATACTTTTAGAGATCATAAGTGGGAGAAGAAACTCTCACAAGGAAGAGAATAATCTAAACCTCTTAGCTTATGTAAGTGTGTACTAATGATCAGTGTTTAGTAAACATAACTAGCTTTGAAACTTACACGTAAATTTGGATTTAACAGGCGTGGAAGCTGTGGAATGAGGGTGAGGCTGCTTCTCTAGCAGATCCAACCGTCTTTGATGAGTCTTTCGAGAAAGAGATAACGAAATGTGTTCAGATTGGTTTGTTGTGTGTGCAAGAAGTTGCAAACGATAGGCCGAATGTTTCAACCGTGATTTGGATGCTAACTACCGAGAACACGAACCTCCCTGAGCCGAAGCAGCCTGCGTTTATCGCAAGAAGAGGAGTTTCTGAGGCTGAGTCTTCTGACCAGAGTAGTCAAAAGGCATCTATCAATGATGTGAGCCTCACAGCTGTAACAGGACGTTAAGCTCACGAAACCAATATGTCTGTTTATATAATATACTTTATAACTTTTGAGAAACTCGTATGTTTGCAAATTTTGTTATTCTGCGCATGTTTAATGAATAAGAGACGTTTTTCAGAGAAGTTGTTTTTAGATTCACTGATTACAGATTTGGTATTATTACCTCAGTTACAAAAAAAACTTATATGAAACTGAACTGTGTTCAGTTGATAATTTCAATAGATTCAAGTACTGAAACTTTACCTACTCTTACATGAATTAACTAACCTGAATGAGACTTAAGTACAAATAAACGGTAGATATTATTTTCATGTAAACAATTTGGTATAAAAATAAATATAGGTATTAACGGTACATGAAATATTTACATGACCTACTTTTTTCTATTTTTGTTGAAATAGTAATCTACCAAATTGCTTTTTTTTTCTTTTTCTTTTTGAGACTTGGTAACACAATGGTGAAGCTGGGGGAATACTTAAACAACAGGATTAATATCTACCCTTAGTATGTCGCCATTGCAGCTTGACAGAGTTTCTGGCATTTTAACTTTACGTGAAAGAATCAACACATCTTAAACATAGTTGTCGTTAGAATAGTTAGCATGTGATCATTTTACAAAAAGACAAAGAAAATCAAGTTGATCAAGGACATGCAATTTATTCTCAAATTGAGAGCGATGATAACTGGGGACCTTACAATAACCGACAAAATCTGTAGACTTATTTCTGTCGAAGTCAATGCCTTTTTCTTAGGACTCATGTGTCATTTTACCACAGAACAGATTTTCCTTGAAGTTCTAAGACGACTGTTGACAAAAAAAGAAAAAAAAAGAGAGACAAAGACGACTACTTATGAATTTACCTCTCTTAGAGGAAAAATCTCCCAAAGAGAAACAGCAAAGCAAAACTGGAACCTTTATTTTTTAAATAGTTATGGTGAATCTACTGAGCACACGTCGTTTGGTTCTTCTTCTACTTGCAACATTCTCTTGCTTCTCTCTGAGGCTCTGTTTCGGTGAAGACAGAATCACGTTCTCAACTCCGATCAAAGACTCAGAGACACTTCTCTGCAAAAGTGGTATTTTCAGGTTCGGTTTCTTCACTCCTGTAAACTCCCCTGGTCGGTTACGTTATGTTGGGATTTGGTACGATAAGATTCCAATTCAAACTGTGGTTTGGGTTGCTAACAAAGACACTCCTATCAACGACACTTCCGGTGTTGTCTCGATCTCTGACGAAGGGAATCTCGTGGTTACCGATGGTCGAAACCGCCTTCTATGGTCGACGAACGTCACAGTACCAGTGGCTCCAAATACTACTTGGGTTCAGCTAATGGATACTGGGAATCTTATGTTACAAGATAACAGACACAACGGTGAGATTCTCTGGGAGAGTTTCAAGCATCCTTATAATTCTTTCTTGCCAAGATTGGCTCTTGGGACCAACGATCGAACCGAAGAGAATCTAAAGCTTACTTCTAGGAGAAGCATTGAAGATCCTTCAGAATCGACAAATTGTGATGCATACGGTAGATGTGGTCCATACGGGAGCTGCAATTCCCGGGAAAATCCGCCTTGTCAATGCCTAAAAGGGTTTGTGTCGCGGAACAACACAGAGTGGAATGCAGGGAATTGGAGTAATGGATGTGTGAGAAAAGATTTGTTGCAGTGCGAGAGGCAGAGAAATGTCAGTAATGGTGGTGGAGGAGGGAAAGCAGATGGGTTTTTGAAACTGCAGAAGATGAAAGTACCAATCAATGCGATACAGTCTCTAGCTAATGAGCAAAATTGTCCTAAACAATGTACAGATAACTGTTCTTGTACAGCTTACGCTTATGATCAAGGAATCGGATGCATGCTTTGGAGCGGTACCTTGGTTGATATGCAATCAGTCGTGGGAAGTGGCATTGATCTTTATATTCGACTTGCGCATTCTGAACTCAGTGAGTAAAGATCTCTAATAATCTCACTTGCTTTCTTCTTCTCCATAATTTGACTTCATTGACTTATGTTTTCTCACACAAATCTTGTAGAAACAAACAGCAAGCGAGCAATTATGATCACAGCACCCGTGCTAGGCGTTGCGTTTGTTGCTGCGGTCTGTGTTCTTTTAGCAGGCCGGAAATTCAAAAAGCGTCCAGGTTAGAGTTCTCTTTACTCATTGATGATATTGATAGCTTAAAACTGTTCCTCGTACCATAATATGTTTGCTTCACTGCCTTAGCAGAACCAGAGAAAGATAGAAGTGCAGAGATAATGTTTAAGAGAATGGAAGAACTTACAAGTGGTAATGAGTCCGCTTCTAACCAAGTGAAGCTCAAGGAGCTTCCACTATTTGAGTTTCAAGTGTTAGCTACAGCAACCGATAGCTTCTCTCTTAGAAACAAGCTCGGCCAAGGCGGATTCGGTCCTGTTTACAAGGTAAAGGCATTTTGAAAAGAGATGTGTGTACAATTTCAGACTAACTGATTGGTAATCTTTTTTCTTCAGGGAAAATTGCCGGAAGGGCAAGAAATTGCAGTGAAGAGGCTCTCACGGGCATCGGGACAAGGACTTGAGGAACTTATGAACGAAGTTGTTGTGATTTCGAAGTTGCAACATCGGAATCTGGTGAAGTTACTTGGCTGTTGCATTGAAGGTGAAGAAAGGTTGCTAGTCTACGAATATATGTCAAAGAAAAGCTTGGATGCCTATCTATTTGGTAAACTTATATCCTCTGTTTTTTAACTCTGTTTTTTCTTTGGATGATCGAAGAGAAAGCTAACGATTTTGTTAGCTTTTTTCAGACCCATTGAAGCAAAAGATTCTTGATTGGAAGACTCGCTTCAACATAATGGAAGGAATTTGCAGAGGCCTTTTGTACCTTCATAGAGATTCAAGACTAAAGATCATACACAGAGATCTAAAAGCCAGCAACATTTTGTTAGATGACAATCTGAATCCGAAGATATCTGATTTCGGGCTTGCAAGAGTTTTCCGAGCGAATGAAGATGAAGCTAACACAAGAAGAGTTGTAGGAACATAGTAAGTATCCATTTTCAGAATACACAACAAACATTTATAAATAATGTGAATGAAATTTTTGCTTTTGCAGTGGCTATATGTCACCCGAATATGCAATGGAAGGCTTATTTTCAGAGAAATCAGACGTTTTCAGCTTGGGGGTTATACTTTTAGAGATCATAAGTGGGAGAAGAAACTCTCACAAGGAAGAGAATAATCTAAACCTCTTAGCTTATGTAAGTGTGTACTAATGATCAGTGTTTAGTAAACATAACTAGCTTTGAAACTTACACGTAAATTTGGATTTAACAGGCATGGAAGCTGTGGAATGAGGGTGAGGCTGCTTCTCTAGCAGATCCAGCCGTCTTTGATGAGTCTTTCGAGAAAGAGATAACGAAATGTGTTCAGATTGGTTTGTTGTGTGTACAAGAAGTTGCAAACAATAGACCGAATGTTTCAACCGTGATTTGGATGCTAACTACCGAGAACACGAACCTCCCTGAGCCGAAGCAGCCTGCGTTTATAGCAAGAAGAGGAGTTTCTGAGGCTGAATCTTCGGACAAGAGTTTTCGAAAGGTTTCTATCAATGATGTGAGCATCACAGCTGTAACAGGACGTTAAGATCACAAAGCTAATCTATATGTTTATATAATATATATATTTTAGGAAACTCCTATATGTTTACAAATTTTGTTATTCTGCGCATGTTTAATTGTTGGATTAAAGAATAAGAGATGTATTTCAGAGTAGTTATGTTCAGATTCACTGTTTACAGATTTGGTATTATTACCTCAGTTTAAAGGAAAAAAACCCTAAAAATACCTGACATTAATTTCATTTGCCAGAAAAATAAATCAACTTTTAAAGTTGCCCGAAAAATACCTCATGTAATTTTGGTTACTCAATAAATACCTCATGTAATTTTGGCTACTCAATAAATACTCGAACATTCAAAATTAAGTAGTTTAACACCATTATTTGGGGGAAGATTTTGGGGTTTATTCGAGGGAAAAAATATCAATTCGTCGCGTGTGATTAATAACAATGTCTTGCTGTTTCTGTTAAAAAATTAAAAATCGTCTGAATCATGGTGTTAAACTACTCGATTTCGAATATTCAAGTATTTATTGGGTAACCAAAATTACATTAGGTATTTTTTGGGCAACGTTAAAAGTTGGTGTATTTTTCTGGCAAATGAAATTAACGTTAGGTACTTTTAGGGTTTTTTTTCCATAACACAGGTTATGTGAAACAGGCTGATTAATATACAGTTCACAAAAAAACTAAATATTGAATTCCATATTTTAAAATCCTAGATCTAAACCATAAATTCTAAGGATTTGTGAACCCAAGTTGATTAGTAGCACTATTAACATAAATATATACTCTATCCGTCGTTACATAATGATGAATGTTTTGAGTTTTTAAGAAGAAACTTAAAATACCAAATATAACCTCGTTAGAATATTATATTTAATTTGACTTGAAAACTTTTTTTTGTTATAAACTTTAATATGAGTAGGATAGGAAAACATGTAAAAAAAATTGTATTAAAAACACAAAACTTTCATCATTATGAAACAAATTAAAAACTAACAAAATATATTTTAATGGAACGGAGAGAGTATTATACTAAACCCCCAAATCTAAACTCGAAACTGTAAGGATTTGTGAACTTAAATTGATTAGTATATATTTCTTTTTAGTGTTTTTTTGTTTTTATTTTATTTTATGGGAAAAAGGGTAAACTAATCTATTGTTTTCTTTAATGAAATATTTGTGTCCATTTTCCCTTCTTAATTTATTTCGATCCCAAAAACTTCAATGTGATTTATTTTAGAGTATTTCTCTAATATTATTTACATATTTATATCTAAAATACTTTTACCCTATGTAGTCTAATATTTATGATTATAAGAGCAATATAGAATTCATCCTAAATACTAATGAGTTATTCTATCATCGATCAAATTCTATAGTCCAAAGCAAGTCCTCTATGTATATTGATAGGTATACTCTTGTAAAGGTTTACAATCTTTCAAAAAATATTATCATCATTAACCAAGGTAGATTTTTTTCTTCTGTTCATGAGAGTATGGTCTTGTTACAGTGCTGGGTTCGCAGGTCAACCCATCCCGCTTGACCCGCACCGCGGCGGATTGGAAAAAATTTCGATCCGCAAAATCCGCAACCCGCATAATCCGCAGAAGAAAATAACACATCCGTACCTGCTCCGCTTAAATTGCGGATAACCCGCGAATACTTAAAAAAAAATATGTTTTTAGCTATTTTGAAAATATATAGTAAATAATTTTTAAAATAATAGATATTTTTGGAGATTAAAATAAAACATATATATATATATATATTATTTAATATTTATATTAAAAATAGAAAAATATGTACAATTAATAATTTTTGACATTTTTTTTTAAATTGTGGGTGTCCACGAACCCGCAAAATAAAATATCTCGACTCGCATCCGCCCCGCAACTAAAAATTTCAACCCGCATCCGCCTTGCGGGTTTAAACCCGCGGGATCCGCAGAATTTTACTCAAATTCCCAGCTAGTTTTGTATAACCCTTTTTCGTTGTTCTGTAACTCCCGTGCGAAATTATACAAAAGCAAGTCTTCTTGTCCAAAACACATGATGCTTTATTGGTTTTATCTGCGATGAACCACATATTTAATTACAAAACTACAACTTTCGCCTTGTGACGTATTGTCTCGTACGTGTAGACTTTTGCGCAACGCAAAATATGAGTTGTTTAACCCATCTTTCACAGTACAAGATAAATTTGATTCTTAATTTTCTCTAAAGCTTTTCCAATTTTTTTTTTAGCTTCCTGTTGCATAATATTTGACAGAAATCGAATCTCGTGTCCAACATAATAATTCAAGAATGACCTTATAAGTCTACAAAAAAAAAAAAAGAATGAGCTTATAAGTAGCTTAATTTTCGGCGCACAAAAAAAAAAGAAGTCTCTTAATTTTCTTACAATCACGCTTTCTTACGATGAGACACAAGATTTGACGGTCCATGCCTAATCGTCTAATCCAATTCCTTATTTACGTAGAAATTTCACAGCTTTCACATTTTCCGCGAAAAGACTCGTTACCAAATACTACAAAACACTGTTAAACCAACAACAAATTGAAAAACCATTGGCTACCCAGAAAAGCATTGCAAACCAATCCAGTTTTAAAAATATTCAGCCCAAATACGCAAACCCAACTCTAACGGCCCAGAAAGTGGTCAATGGACAGTTTTTGAAATGTTCTAAAGTTTAAAAATAAAAAATAAAAAAAATAAGTTGGCGTCTCTAAATGTTACAAACTTACGATCGCCTCTGAAAGAATAGACCAATAGATGCACAAAAGAAAAAAAAAGAAAAAAAGAGACCAATAAAGACGTTCTGAAAATATTTTTTAAAACAGTGATATATTTATTAATAAAATATATTTTAGAACCTAAATAGTCTCTCCAATAATGCTCTAGTAAAGTAATCAACCGTGTGAAGTGTGAACTGTGAAGCTGCGACTGTCAACATTACAGTAAAAAGGTACTGTAATAGTATTTGTTTTCTATTTCCGTAAACAAGTCAAGTCTACTCAAAAGTTTAGAACAATGGGCCCATTAAAATTGGCACTAACGCAAGTAGTCTCTCTCTAGCTTTCTTATTTCGTCCCACACTGCACCACAAGAAAAGTCAAGACTGGCGGTTTATTCCACTCTGTTAATTAGTCCATTAGTGAACAGTTCTAAAATAATTTAATAATTTTTTAATTTTCTTTTTATAAATCTGTGAAAAGAAAAAAAAATAAAATCGACCGATCGACACGGCGAACCTGAGGTGAAAAAACTCTAAAATCAGAGTGTTTCAGAGATGTATTGTCACTTTTATGGGACCCACAAATACTTTAATAATTTTTTTCCAATGAAACCAAGGTGCAATTGGGCAATTCAATGAATTCACACTTTATTACTCTACGACAGAACAAATCTTCCTTGAAAGAAAAAAACTACTTCTCCTCCTTCTTCTAAGTTTTCTTATGTAGAGACAACGACGACTATTTTATCAATTTATATCTAGGAAAATCTTCAAAAGAGAGCAAACAACAAAGCAAAACTGGAACCATTCTGATTCAACTAGTTATGGTGGTTCGACTGAAGACACGTCCTCGTTTTGCTCTTTTTATTCTACTTGCAACATTGTCTTGCTTCTCGTTGAGGCTCTGTTTTGGCGAAGACAGAATAACGTTCTCGACTCCGATCAAAGACTCAGATACCCTTCTCTGCAGAAGTGGTGTTTTCAGGTTTGGTTTCTTCACTCCTGTGAATTCCACTCGTCGGTTACGTTATGTTGGGATTTGGTACGACAAGATTCCGATTCAAACTGTGGTTTGGGTTGCTAACAAAGACACTCCGATCAACGACACTTCCGGTGTTGTTTCGATCTCTGACGACGGAAATCTCGTGGTTACCGATGGTCGAAACCGCCTTCTATGGTCGACGAACGTCACAGTGCCAGTGGCTCCAAATGCTACTTGGGTTCAGCTAATGGATACTGGGAATCTTAGGTTACAAGATAACAGACACAACGGTGAGACTCTCTGGGAGAGTTTCAAGCATCCTTATAATTCTTTCTTGCCAAGAATGACTCTTGGGACCAACGATCGAACCGGAGAGACTCAAAAGCTTACTTCTTGGAGAAGCAATGATGATCCTTCAACAGGGAACTATACGGCTGGTCTTGCTCAATTCACGTTTCCTGAGCTTCTGATCTGGAAGAACAATGTTCCAATCTGGCGTAGCGGACCGTGGAACGGTCAGGTTTTCATCGGTTTACCGGATGTGGAATCACTTCTGTTTCTTGATGGGTTTAATCTTAACAATGATAATCAAGGAATAGTTACAATGTCCTATGCCAATGATTCTTTCATGTATCACTTCAACTTGGATCCTGATGGAGCTATATATCAGAGGGATTGGAGTACTTCTAAGAGAGCTTGGAGGATCGGTGTAAGGTTTCCATCGACAGATTGTGATGCATACGGTAAATGTGGTCCATACGGGAGCTGCAATCTCGGGGAAATTCCGCCTTGTCAATGCCTAAAAGGGTTTGTGCCGAAGAATAACACAGAGTGGAGTGAAGGGAATTGGATTAGTGGATGTGTGAGAAAAGCTCCATTACGGTGCGAAAGACTTAGAAATGGAAGTAATGGTGGTGGAGGAGGGAAAGCAGATGGGTTTTTGAAACTACAGAAGATGAAAGCACCAATCAATGCGATACATTCTCTAGCTAATGAGCAAAATTGTCCTAAACAATGTATTGATAACTGTTCTTGCACGGCTTACGCTTATGATCGAAAAATCGGATGCATGCTTTGGAGTGGTAACTTAGTTATTATGCAATCATTTATGGGAAGTGGCATTGATCTTTATATTCGACTTGCGCATTCTGAACTCAGTGAGTACAGATCTCTTATAATCTCACTTGTTTTCTTCTTCTCCATTCAATTTGACTTCATTGACTACACAGATCTTGTAGAAACAAACAGCAAGCGAGCAATAATGATCACAGCACCCGTGCTATGCGTTGCGTTTGTTGCTGCGCTCTGCGTTCTTTTAGCATGCCGGAAATTTAAAAAGCGTCCAGGTTGGAGTTCTCTTTACTCATTTAAGCATGCTTCAGACTGTTCCTTTTACCATAATTTGTTTGCTTCGTCAATCATTGCATTAGCAGAACCACAGACAGATAGAAGCGCAGAGCAATTGTTAAAGAGAATGGAAGCACTTACAAGTGGTAATGAGTCCGCTTCTAACCAAGTTAAGCTCGAGGAACTTCCGCTCTTTGAGTTTCAAGTGTTAGCTACAGCAACTGATAACTTCTCTCTCGGAAAC
The DNA here is from genome assembly GCA_010577795.1 of Isatis tinctoria. Classification (NCBI taxonomy): domain Eukaryota; kingdom Viridiplantae; phylum Streptophyta; class Magnoliopsida; order Brassicales; family Brassicaceae; genus Isatis; species Isatis tinctoria. Next base: position 17,450 of record VHIU01000275.1, on the reverse strand, counting down.
AAGCTCGGCCAAGGCGGATTTGGTCCTGTTTACAAGGTATAGACATTTAACAAGAATCCCATTTGAAAAGAGATATGTTCACAATCATATTTCTTCAGGGAAAATTGCCGGAAGGGCAAGAAATTGCAGTGAAGAGGCTCTCACGGGCATCGGGACAAGGACTTGAGGAACTAATGAACGAAGTTGTTGTGATTTCGAAGTTGCAACATCGGAATCTGGTGAAGTTACTTGGCTGTTGCATTGAAGGTGAAGAAAGGTTGCTAGTCTACGAATATATGTCAAAGAAAAGCTTGGATGCCTATCTATTTGGTAAACTAATCTCCTCTGTTTTAACTCTGTTTTTAACTCTGTTTTTACTTGGGATGATCGAAGAGGAAGCTAAACGATTATGTTAGCTTTTTTCAGATCCATTGAAGCAGAAGATTCTTGATTGGAAAACTCGGTTCAACATAATGGAAGGAATTTGCAGAGGTCTTTTGTACCTTCATAGAGATTCAAGACTAAAGATCATACACAGAGATCTAAAAGCCAGCAACATTTTGTTAGATGACAATCTGAATCCGAAGATATCTGATTTCGGGCTTGCTAGAGTTTTCCGAGCGAATGAAGATGAAGCTAACACAAGAAGGGTTGTAGGAACATAGTAAGTAGTATCCATTTTCAGAATACATAACAAACATTATAAAATTCGGTTTCACATAACCAATGTGAATGAAATTTTTGCTTTTACAGTGGCTATATGTCACCCGAATATGCAATGGAAGGCTTATTTCAGAGAAATCAGACGTTTTCAGCTTGGGGTTATACTTTTAGAGATCATAAGTGGGAGAAGAAACTCTCTCAAGGAAGAGAATAATCTAAACCTCTTAGCTTATAAGTGTGTACTAATGATCAGTGTTTAGTAAACATAACTAGCTTTGAAACTTACACGTAAATTTGGATTTAACAGGCGTGGAAGCTGTGGAATGAGGGTGAGGCTGCTTCTCTAGCAGATCCAGCCGTCTTTGATGAGTCTTTCGAGAAAGAGATAACGAAATGTGTTCAGATTGGTTTGTTGTGTGTACAAGAAGTTGAAACAATAGACCGAATGTTTCAACCGTGATTTGGATGCTAACTACCGAGAACACGAACCTCCCTGAGCCGAAGCAGCCTGCGTTTATAGCAAGAAGAGGAGTTTCTGAGCTGAATCTTCGGACAAGAGTTTTCGAAAGGTTTCTATCAATGATGTGAGCATCACAGCTGTAACAGGACGTTAAGATCACAAAAGCTATCTATGTTTATATAATATATATATTTTAGGAAACTCCTATATGTTTACAAATTTTGTTATTCTGCGCATGTTTAATGGTTGGATTAAAGAATAAGAGCTGTATTTCAGAGAAGTTATGTTCAAATTCACTGTTTTCAGATTTGGTATTATTACCTCAGTTTAAAACACATTATGTGAAACTGTGCTGTGTTGATTCAAAATTTCAACAGATTCTAGAACTGAAACTTAACTAACCTGGATGAAGAATCTGAACCTGATGGAAAAGGAGAAAAATAAAAACCACACATGTTCTTGAGAAGCCGCAGTAGGGTTTCTTAGTTATGCAACCTCTTCGAGACAACTTAGATAACGTTGTTATGTTTACTTTAGCAACTAGTACTATAGTCTTCTCTTCTAATTCGAAAAGAAGAATAACATTTTTAACTTGTAAGATTTTTAACGACCTTGAACATCCGTGAAGGTAACGTCATTAACAGAAATACCGGGTTCTGCGATGAGCAAAGCAACATTTTCGCCGCGTCTCCTTCTTACGGAAGTAAACGCAGGAAGCTTCGGAATTGGAAGATAATGGAGTTTTGACCCAACATGATGAGCACAGATGACATCTCTACTCTGTCCGAAGCGTTTTCTTGCACACAAAGCAACCCAATGTGGATGCACTTCACCACTTCGCTCTCATCATAAGTCTTTTGGTCCATTAAATTGTCTATGATCGCTGTTGCTTCACCTTTTTCCCATAGATCCCAAATCTACAAAGATGGAAAAACAAGCATTTGCTTATGTTCTGTTTTGTTCCTCTGTTATTATGTGGAAAATGAAGTTTTTACGTACATGTCCGACAAGGTTCGATGATTCTTCGTGGAAAGCACTGTTTTTCTTTCCGCTTATGATCTCTAAGATCAATACTCCAAAGCTGTAGACATCGGACTTAACGGAGAAATGACCCTCCATTGCATACTCAGGTGACATATATCCGCTGCGCAGTGAGATTGAAACAACTCAAGGTTGGAAAATTTAGGACAGTTTTATGAGGATTAATAAAAGACTAACTCACATTGTTCCAACGACCCGGTTTGTGCATCCTTCGATTTGGTTGCCCCCGAAGATTCTAGCCATGCCAAAATCCGAAATCTTGGGGATCATTTCGTTGTCAAGAAGTATATTGCTGGCCTTGAGGTCTCTGTGGATGATCCTCAGTCTTGAATCTTGATGAAGATACAAGATTCCACGAGCAATCCCACGAATTATCCCCATCCGTTTTGGCCAATCCAACTCCGATCTTTGCTCTTCATCTAAGCAGGTGATAACAATCCAAAGTCATCGATCTTTCTGCAGGGGGATGTATTTGAATTTGTTTTGGAAATGTTACCGAATATGAAACAGTCTAGGCTCTTGTTTGGTAAATACTCGTATATCAACATCTTCTCTTCCAGTTCGACGCAGCACCCTAAGATCCTCACAAGATTTCGATGCTGCAACTTCGATATCAGCTTGACCTCGTTCTTGAACTCTTCCATTCCTTGTCCCGAGTTTTTCGACAACCTCTTCACTGCTATCTCCATACCGTTTTCTAACATGCCCTGAGATAGAAACGGAGGGACCATTCCTTACTATTTATTGAACGTGAAGAATTGCTCATTTGGAGAAATATTGGTGAAGATTTTCATAATACGTTATCGGCATTTGTGAGGATGGATGATCATCTTCCTTACCTTATAAACAGGTCCAAAACCACCTGCTCCAAGCTTGTTATGGGAAGAGAAGTTATCAGTCGCTGCAGCGATCGTGTTAAGGTCAAAGAGAGGTAACTCCCTGTTTCCCGCCTTGTCCTCTTCAAATTTGAACGAGTCTTCAAAATCAAAAGAAACCATGGAGAAGGTTGTTGAAGATCTTCTAAGCCTGTTCGACTCTGCAGGTGAGAATGTTTAAATAGGTAGTTGCGAGCTACGCAAGAAATGTATGAGCTTGAAAGATAAACATTTTCGGAGATATACTTACTTCGCCGCTTCCTTACGAAACAGAACACAATGACCATTAGTAGCATTACGGCTGCTATCAAACTGATGAGAATCAGAACGACTCTCGTCTTCCTTGATGAGCCATTTCTGTCCCACCGCGCTGAAATAAGCAAGAAAATCAATACTTTAGAATTCTCCACATTGACATGTTTCTTCTTTTCTCTTTGTTGTTACAGAAGTTGGAGCCTTGGAGGCATGTTCTATAAACCAATGAGAACTTGGAGAATAAATGTACCTAACTCTTCCGCATCTACACGTATGTAGAAATCTTGTCCAGAATTCAAGTATGTCCTCGTATCCAACATATCACCGTGCCATGTCAAGCACCCTTTTGCTCCTCCCTCACCTTCGTGGTAAGCGCTTGCGTAAGCGACACAAGAGCAGTTCCGTAAGCACCTTTGTTTGCATTCCTTCAATGTTATGTTCATATCCACACTTGCCTTGGATGTATCCGGAATCTTTGCGCGCTTTAACTTCACAAACCCGTCTTTCTCACGGCATACTGAAGCTCTATTTTTCTTTGAACACCCGCTCGTGTAGTCCCACAAGAACCAGTGCCGGGGAATGTTAGGCTCAAAACCAGGAAGGCACGTGCACTCGAACGTTTCTGAGCTCGTTGGATCGCAGTGACCGTTGACGCCACAGTGTGCGTAGTAGTCGCATTTCTCTTTAGGAACTGACCAGAATGCGTTCCATCGCTTGTCCCTCGCGATCCATGTGAACCGATGTATGTTTCCTCTCTCGTTCACTATCAATCTTGTTAGGACTGAAGCATCCGTCACACCGTACGTGAATGTTACTTCGTCCTGATTATTCACAAACGAGTTATTGAAGATATACCCTCTTGTCATTTCAGGCACACCGCTCCACCTCAGCCCGGTCCACGATCCCGAACGCCACCACAGGAGCAGACCCTTGCGTAGAATCAGCTGTGGAAACCCTTTACGTTCCATCCGAAATGTATGGTTTCCGGAACCAGGGTCACTAGGAGATCTCCATGATGTCAGAACGCGATCCAAACCGTCTTCTCGTGTGAAACCTAATCTCATATACGGAAGAAAAGTGTCTGTAGGATGATCAAAGCTCTCCCAAAAAGCTCTCCCTGTGGCTGAATCAAGCAGAACAAGGTTCCCTGTATCAGAGAGTCTTGCAACTAAAGTTGGTTCCAAGATACCTTTGAAAACATTAGTGGACCAGAGAGGCTCTGTTCCATTGACTGATACATAGACACAGAGATTCCCTCTGCTGCTGAACTTTATCAGGCCAGAAGTATCATTTATGGGACGGTCTCTGTTTGCAACCCACACAATTGTCTGCTCAGAGATTTGGGCATACCAAATCCCGACATATCGGAGCTTCGAATCCCGAGGGCTGAAGAATCCAAAGGCGAATCTCTTCCCTTCAGAGAATATGACATCACCATCTCTCAATGACTGTCTTCTCATGAGGGTATCATTGGAGATACAAGACTGGAGCAGGGAGAAAAGGAAGATGACAAAGACAATCTTCATTTCTGTGTTTGTTTCTCAAGAAGAGGTTGATGTGATGAAACGTATAGATGCTGTGTAGTATTAAAAGCCAAGTTGACCACCATTAACTAACAACATTAGCTGTAAAGTTCATCTCTGTTTTTTTTGTGAAGCAGTGAACATCGATCAGTCACGCCCCTGTTCCGGTAATTTCTCAAAGGATGTAACTTAAGAACTGATTCATGTGACTTTGAACATGACACAGAACTAAAAGAACACCAACAATTATCATTTTGGCTTTACATTAATGGATAACACCTATGTATCAATAAGCACAGTATGAAATTTAAGCGGTGAATAAACAAGTTTCAAATCTGAGAGAAAGAATTAGAACATTATGGTATTGTGTTTTGGTTTGCCTAGTATATACCCAAATAAACCAGAATAGTGGATAAGATCAGCTTCGACTTTTGATGGATTCATTAAATGCACAACAATAACCTTGAAAATTATTCTAGTGAAAACCAAGAAATTTTCTCTTCTATCTGTTTTCAGCCATTGTTTTACTATTTAGCTCCACAGACCCACAAAAAGAAGCCAAAACAGAGAGCCACCCATCTTAGACTTCCCTCACAAGATGTCCATCATTTATTTAAGCTCTATTTCCTAGATTAATCCTAAATACAATAACCTAAAGCTCTCACTAACATAACATATTTTTAAAAAAAGATTTTTACAGTTTTGAGTTTATATCAAACTTACAGAGCCAGCGTCCTATGTATGATTTCAGTGATACTTAGCCAAAAATCTAGAAGGTAGTGTGTATCTAATGTTTATTACTGAGAAAACAAATTGGTCTATACATAATACACAAACACACGCTCAGTAAACAGCAAATCTCAAGAGATAGAACGATGTGAGCCTCACACAGCTCTCTCAGATATGCGAAGAAGAAGCTGAAGGAGATGAACAAAAACGACTCTTGTTCTCTGTTTATGTGACCTCATACAAAAAACTTTCCGTATTCTGAGTTTTTGAAGTTCTAATCCTATAGATTAATCTTTACATACAAAAAGATGCAGCTTAACTAGTTTGTCAATATTTCCTTTAGTATAAGATTTTTATCCTGTTGGAACTCGTTTTTGACGAAATGATTTTAGATCATTTGCCGGTAGGTTTCCGAGCAAAGACGTTCGTCGGAATGACCGGATGTTCGTAAGCACTATGAAGTAGTGTAATTAAATGTCAAAATCGGAGTGGTTTGAATGCGAAATGGAGGTCCATAGTAGATAGCTTGTAAAGCTTCATTATTTGGCTAAGTATAAAAATTAGCAAATACTCTACATTGGATAAATGGATTTGTATTTGGGTTTAAATTTGTTAATAGGATTTTATGTCCATTAACTTATTTTAATAAGCCTTTTTTCTGTTGATCTTTTATGTTTTCATAAACATAAAAAAGTAAATCCATATTATTGCATTGATTTGGTCAAAGCAAATATTATATGCATTTGATGAAATTAACGTTGGAAATTATTGGTCAAGGAGATGGAATCTTCATTATGACGATTAATTTGTCACTTAACTCTCCATACAGCACTGAACGTTCATCTTTTTGTGTGATATAATGTGACTTCTGCATTGTTTTAACACACACACGATCAAACCAAAAAGCAATTACAACAATTCCCTTCATCAATATTTTATTATTTTTAGTCTCTAGTTTTTTTTTGTGTGTCTGAGAGTACAACATAGTTTTTAAGGTTTGTTAGCTTTATTCTGAGTGTTGCGGAATAGTCGGAAATGTGGTTTTATCCTGGGATTCTGATTGCGTAAACACCGTCACACTACGGGCAATTAAGAATTAAGGAAAGAGTGTCTCGACTCCACACAAAACCGTTTGTGTTATTGGTATCAAGTGTGTAATTTTTGTTTTGTCTATCATTATATCAAAGAATATTCAGTTTTGCCATATCGTAGAAATAATGTTCCTACATATCCAACTTAAAGAGCTAACGTCATGTGATTTCTGTGATACTCACATCGTTGACGGATGCTCTTTGGTCACTTTGCAAGGTGATTCAGCGTCTGGCGAGCCCCTTCTAGATATAAACGCGGGTTGCTTTGGCTGGGAAGGTTTGAGTTCTCTGTACTAGCATCCAAATCACCGTTGAAACGCTCGGCCTATCATTAGCGTGATCTTGTACACACAATAGTCCTATGTGCACGCATCTTTGTATTTCGTTTCTAAAACACTCGTCGAGGATGACAGGATCCACAAGAGTGGTGGCCTCGCCATCATTCCATAGTTTCCATGCCTAGAAAAAAGAAAGGAAATTATCGAAGTTCAAGAATGGTCTACTAGAGAATGGTTTACAAACAAGCTTTTGTAGAAGGTCGTGGTTTCTAATTAGGGGTCTTACATAAGCTGAAAGATTCAAATTCTGCTCATCATTGTTAAAGCTTGAGTTTCTTCTTCCACTCACAATTTCTAAGAGTATGACCCCTAAGCTGAAAACATCTGATTTCTCCGAGAACAACCCTCCCAATGCGTACTCGGGTGCCATATAACCACTGTGAGGTTATGCTTTTGTCAGTTATATTAGGATCAAATTCTCATATGACCTTCTCGGTCAAACATATCTCTCAAAAAACCTCTCTTTTTTTTCCATTCTTTTTCTTTTTCTTTTAATAAAAGAGTGAGTAAAAAATCTATTTTACTCTTCATTTTATTCACCCAAAACTCATCGTTTTTCTTCACCTTCCCCCTATAATCGACTCTCCCAATCCTTCTCCCTTTTCTCCTCACTGAAACCCTAACTCACCATATCACCCCAGAAGCGTCTTGCAGCACCTCGAAGAGAAGAGACCAGATCGCGGAAGAAATCAAAAGGAAAAATATGACTGCTCCGCCTCTGCCTCCGCCTCCGATGGCTCCGCCTCCGACGGCTCCTCCTCCGACGGCTCTGCCTTCGACACCTCCTCCTCCGACGCCTCCGCCTTCGACGGCTCCTCCTCCGACGCCTCCGCCTCCCCCTTCCGGTGCGGCTCCTTCCCGTGTGGCTCTTCCAGAAACCGGACCATCTCCCTCGCAAGCCTGTTCAACGTCGCAATTGACACCGCAGCCGCCTCCCTCATTTCAGATAAATTGGTAACCCTAACCATGGCTAGTATAAGTGATCCAACTAGTATGAGTAGTCTGGATAGTCGAATTAGTACAAGTGATATAACTAGTATGAGTAGTCTATGTAGTCGACTTAGTACGATTGGTTCAACTGGTACAAATAGTTCAAGTGTACGACCGGTAGATTGGTTGAACTTGTAAGACTGGTACGATTGTTACAAGTGGTATTTCTAGTAAGACCGGGATCTTGTTATTGCATTATTATAGTTATTGATTTTGTTTTTCTCCAGTGCAGAAAAAAATACAAGTCAAACGAGAAAATCCTTCGAGCTAGGAGGTTGATCCAGAGGTGTAAGAGAGATTTGAAACCTTCAGAACTCAAAAACTCCAAAGCCTAGAGAGTGCTAAAACCTTCACATATATTGCAGTCCCCATATGTTCGAAAATGAGAACTTATTTCTTTGTTTTATGTATTTTCAGGCTTTTTATGAATTTAAGTATTTAGACTTAATTATGAATCTAATTATTTTCAGAATTAATATGCATTTATATAATTATCGTAATAGTATAACTAGTACAAGTAGTCTTAATACGTAAAAAATGCACCTATATGTGTAAACTCATGAAAAAACGTCTTACAAAAATTTATTCTCGTGACAAAAAAAAATTGGAAAGAGTTATACCAATGATGAGTTATACCTTTGGTTTTTTTTTGTAAGAGTTGTACTTTGGTCATAATAAATTGTAACTAGTAGTACCATACTCTAAACAAAATTTTCTTAGTTGTACTTTGAGAATAAGTATATAAACTACAGATTACATCTCCTATATAATTAAATGTGCAAAAATACTTTGTAGTAAAATTCTATGTATTTGTGGCTAAGATGTGAAAGTAACATTAGAAGTATAAGATAGATGATGGAAAGTAACATCTTCATCAAACAAAAAATAAATTTTTATTTAAATCACTAGTATAGTTGTGGAAATATGTTTTAGTGTTTTTATGGCCTATTTAACATAGAATTGTATTATAAATTCATTTTCATAAATGTATTTAGAAGTTGATTAGTTGCACCTAGTCATACCAGTTGTACGGCATAATACCAGTTGTTGCGACTATAATAGTCATACTAATTGGACGCATAATACGAGTTGTACTACTCCTACTACTGGTACCAATTGTACTAACATTCGAGTTGTACTCGTCATACCAGTTATACCCCTTGCTTAGTTTATTAATCGTACTAGTATACTAGTATACACGAGGTTGTACCAGTTTATACTTCTCTACTCTATTACGATCTGAGATTCAGCCTTACAATCTACAAATTCTCGATATAACACCCTATTAGACTTCGAAAAACAACTTACTATGTATATATCCTCGTAGGTAATTCAAGAATCCAATGAAGAGGAGAGAGAAGAGAAGAGAGAGAGAGAGAGAGAGAGAGATGAGAGAGAGAGAGAGAGAGAGAGAGATGGAGAGAGAGAGAGAGAGAGAGAGAAGAAGCAATGAGTAATGTGTGATTTGGTTTGGGGAGGGGGGGGAGAGTAATGTTTTCTAGTACGTGACATGAGAGGCAAGAGAGAGAGAGTTTAATGTGTGGGTGTGGGGGTCAGGGGAGGCGCGCTTAAACGTGGGAGCGTTAGATCGTGGTTTGATCGGATGGCTCAGATTTATTTTGTTTTATTCTTTTCATTAAGGGCAAAATATGAATTTATGAAGGAGATGCGCGATTAAACATGGACCGTTAGATGTTGGTTTGATCGGATGGTTGAGATTTGTTTTTTTTTTCTTCTTTTCATTAAGGGTAAAATCGAAACTTCATGTGGAGAAGGTCATGTGAGATTTGGGAGGGTTACTTCTGGTTAACTTTACGTGGAGAAGGTCTTGCCAGAAATTGATCCGTTATATTATCAATTGAGAGGAAAGAAAGGAAAGACAAGAGAAAGAAAAAATGGAAAGGGCCCAATTGTGGCCCAAACGAAAAGAAAAGAAAAGAAAAAAGGGGATTGTATATAAATACATTCGCAGACGCCGCACCGGTTCTTCACTTATTTAATTTATCACAGCCTCGAGCAGTCGCTCTTCTCTTTCTCCTCGAACAAATTATCAATGGGAAAGTCTCGCAAGAATGCCGTCTCGAAAGTAATCTTCTTATGCCTTATGTCGTATTTATACTTCCTCTGACCTCTGTACCTGTTTTAATTACAAAAAAATTAACTAAATTAGGCCTGTGTTTTAGATGGAAGCAGATGCTACGGTTGAGTCGGAGAAGAAGGAGAGAGAACCTCAGGAGAGCCAAGTGGTGATTGCATCTGTGCACAAGGGAAAATCGAAAAAAAGGGGAAAATCACCCGAGAAGGTATTATATTTCACATGTATGTGGCTTTAATTACATGCTTGTCTCTCAAGAATAAGACAGAGTTCATGTGCAAGTGTTTGTGTGTGTTTCAGGCGGAAGCAACTCGTTCTGCCCTTAAGGCCCCGAAATGTAAGAAGTTGGTTTTGGTCAATATGCTTTTTAAAAAATTATGTTATTACGCAGCTGTGTAATTTAATTTGTTTAACCCATCCTCAATAAGATCTCTGGGCCATGTGCATAGCGAATTAAAAATGATGTTCTGTTGTTGATTGGGACTTTCTTCTCTGTTGTTGATTGTGACTTTCTTCTCCAGGTAAAAGAGTTGCAAGAATGACGAAGAGGATTTGCGACCTTCCACCGAAATTGGTTGGGAAGAAGATACTCACCAAGGTTCCGATAACATCCCTGGGAGCAGTGCGATCTACTTGCAAATTGTGGAACTCTTTATCCAGAGATTACATCATGGGTAAAGCTGCAGCAAGTCAGCAGTTTCTGGGGTTCATGGCGATGGAATCCAAGGTTTGTTCTGTGAGATTCAATCTCATCAAAGATGAGGACAAAGACAAGGGCGACCGTGGCTTGGTTGATCTATCTGTTAAGCAGGTCTCTGTACTTGATCAAGTCGAGATATATAAAGTCTTTCACTGCAAAGGCTTACTCTTATGCGTCCCCAAGGACAGCTCGAGTCTCCTGGTGTGGAACCCTTACTTGGGGCAAACAAGGTGGATCAAGCCCAGAGAAAGTTTCCAGAACCGGACTGACAGGTTTGCTCTCGGATACGACAAGAAGAGCCGCAGCCACAAAATCTTGAGGTTTGAGGATGAGGATGGCAACCCAAACTTCAAATCAGTGTATGAGATCTACGATTTCAGCTCTGATTCATGGAGGGTCCTTGACCTCATTCCCCACTGGGATGTAGAGTATTATCAACGCGGCGCATCTTTGAAGGGAAATAGCTATTTTTTTGCTCAAGAGAAAATAGCAGTTGATTCAGATGTTCAAGAGATTTTTGAGTACGAAAACTTTTTACTCTGCTTTGATTTTACAAGCGACAAGTTTGGACCGCCTCTCGCTCTTCCCTTTCACTCTTATATCGACGAGACTGTGACACTCTCTTGTGTCAGAGAAGAGCAGCTGGCTGTGCTGTATCAGCGGTGGGATACATTACTCGAGGTCATGCAGATTTGGGTTACCACTAAGATTGAGCCCAACTCAGTGTCCTGGAGCAGGTTCTTGAAAGTGGATATGAGACCACTCACTGGTTTTCAGTTTAACTTCGAAGCTGGGAGCTTCTTCATTGACGGGGAGAAGAAAGTCGCTGTGGTTTTTGATGTAGACGGATACCAAGACAAACCCGCCAATTCTGCTCGGTACCACACAGCTTTTATCATCGGAGATGATGGATACTTCAAGTCTGTGAGTCTCGGAGAAGCTCGGGAAGACAAGTCCAAATTAGACTGGCTTAAGCATGGCCCCCCACTCTTGTGCTCATCTTCTTATCGCCCAAGTTCAGTGCAGATCAACTAACTGTGTCCATCACAAGATGTCCATCATTTATTTAAGCTCTATTTCCTAGATTAACCCTATATACAATAACCTAAGGCTCTCTCACTAACATAACATAGTTTTTTTTTCAAGATTTATACAGTATTGAGTTTATATTACAGAGCCAGCGTCCTATGTATGATTTCAGGGAGACTTAACCAAAAATTTAGAAGGTAGTGTGTATTTAATGTTTTATACATGATACACAAACACACGCTCAGTAAACAGCAAATCTCAAGAGATGAACGATGTGAGCCTCACACAGTGTGAGTCACACAGCTCTCTCAGATATGCGAAGAAGAAGCTGAAGGAGATGAACAAAAACGACTCTTGTTCTCTGTTTATGTGACCTCATACAAAAAACTTTCCGTATTCTGAGTTTTTGAAGTTCTAATCCTATAGATTAATCTTTACATACAAAAAGATGCAGCTTAACTAGTTTGTCAATATTTCCTTTAGTATAAGATTTTTATCCAACTTAAAGAGCTAACGTCCTGTGATTTCTGTGATACTCACATCGTTGACGGATGCTCTTTGGTCACTTTGCCAAGGTGATTCAGCGTCTGGCGAGCCCCTTCTAGCTATAAACGCGGGTTGCTTTGGCTCGGGAAGGTTTGAGTTCTCTGTACTTAGCATCCAAATCACCGTTGAAACGCTCGGCCTATCAATAGCGTGATCTTGTACACACAATAGTCCTATGTGCACACATCTTTGTATTTCGTTTTTAAAACACTCGTCGAGGATGACAGGATCCACAAGAGTGGTGGCCTCGCCATCATTCCATAGTTTCCATGCCTAGAAAAAAGAAAGGAAATTATCGAAGTTCAAGAATGGTCTACTAAAGAATGGTTTACAAGCTTTTGTAGAAGGTCGTGGTTTCTAATTAGGGGTCTTACATAAGCTGAAAGATTCAAATTCTGCTCATCATTGTTAAAGCTTGAGTTTCTTCTTCCACTCACAATCTCTAAGAGTATGACCCCTAAGCTGAAAACATCTGATTTCTCCGAGAACAACCCTCCCAATGCGTACTCGGGTGCCATATAACCACTGTGAGGTTATGCTTTTGTCAGTTATATTATCAACAAAAGTTCAATGAAAAATGTGTACTTGTTAGATAAGTTAGCTACTCACTATGTTCCAACCACTCTCAGGGTGCTAGCTTCATCCTCATTCCCTCGGAAAATCCTGGCGAGCCCAAAATCAGATATCTTCGGGTTTAGACTCTCACCTAACAAGATATTGCTGGCTTTTAGATCTCTGTGTATGATCCTCAGTCTTGAATCTCTGTGAAGGTACATAAGACCTCTGCAAATCCCATCGATTATGTTAAACCGAGTCTTCCAGTCAAGAAGTCTTTGCTTCACCGGGTCTGGATTACGCAGCAACGAGAGCATTAGCCAACAAGCAAATTACGACAGAACGGAGTTAAACCAAGTGATAAGTTTCTACCAGATAAGTATGCATCCAAAGAATTCCCTGGCATGAACTCATACACCAGCATCCTTTCTTCTCCTTCAATGCAGAAACCAAGCAATCTCACGAGGTTCCGGTGCTGCAACTTAGAGATCACAACCACCTCGTTTACAAACTCTTCGAGTCCTTGCCCGGACGTTCGTGAGAGCCTCTTCACAGCGATCTCTTGCCCTTCTCGTAACTTCCCCTGCACACGAAAGTAGAACCCATCAATAACTCCAAGATCATCTTGTAACCTCTCCTACCAATGAAGCAAATAAATTGTTCACAAACCTTGTAAACGGAACCAAAGCCTCCTTCCCCGAGCTTGTATGTGATAGCGAAATTGTCAGTCGCTGCAGCTAAAACTTGATACTCGAACAATGGTAGCTCTTTAAGCTTGTTTTGATTCACAGAGATTGCTCCGGACTCGTTACTATTTAAAGCTTCCATCCTCTCAAACAGTAACCTCGCGTTTCTGTTTTTCTCTGTTGAACAATCGAAAAGCAATGCAAAAAAAAAGTTAAAAAGTTTTGTTCAATCTAAAATATCTATAGAGACATGATTACACATAACTCTGACCTCTACGCTTTGATACCTTCCGCAGTGCTAAAAGAACAATCACCGCGACAAAAAACGTGCATCCTACCAACGTGATGGCGATCACAAGTGATCGATTGCTCGAGGTTTCTATGAAAGATATGGTGAGGAATATATGTGAGTAAGTATACAATAGTTTTAGGAAAACAAGGAAACAGATGTCGAATTGTTACTTACTGAGCTCTGAACCAGCCAGACGGATGTGGAGAGTAACACCAGAGCCCCAAAACTCCTGCATGTCGATCAAGTTTCCGCTCCAAAGAAGACAGCCCAACCCTGTGTCATAAAAGTAAGCCGTACAAGAACAGTTTCTCAGACAGCTTCCAGGACAGTCTTGCTCGTTGACTTCAGATCGCTGTGGATTGTTGGGCACCTTCATCTTTTTCAATCTCAAAAACCGTCACCTTCTCTACTTCCATTATTGTCTCTTCTCCCGCACTGCAACGGCACCTTTCTTACGCATCCTGAGTCCAGTTTCCTCTGTTCCACTCCTCGTAACTCTGCGGCTCGAACCCTCTAATGCACTTGCAAGGCGGATCTAACCCGGATTGGCAGCTGGTGAACTGGCCACATTTAGCATATATATCACAGTTTGTTGGAAACAACAACCCCATCCTCCATTCTTGGTTAGCCTTGCTCCAATATTTCTCCACGACGTAACCCTCGGCGTCCAAGAGAGAATGATACATCGATTCATTAGAAGCAAATGACATGGAGACGGATCCTCTGTTGTCATTAGCAAGGGCAAACCCGTAGAGACTGACACGGAAATCCCCTTCTGGTAGTCCGAGAAATCTTTGACCATTCCACGGCCCGCTACGCCACATCATAAGGCCATCTTTCCATAAGACAAGCTCTGGAAATGGCAGGGGAATCACACCGGCAGAGTAGCGTCCCGGCGAAGGATCAGACAGGTTTTTCCACGATCTAAGCATAAGGCTCTTCCCCGTTCTTGCGTCAGTAGAAAGTGTCATTGTAGGCAAGAATGCGTTTTGAGGATGCTCGAAACTCTCCCAGAGTTTCTTGTCCCCATTGTTTGAAATTCCTTGCAGAACGAGGTTCCCTGTATACATAAGCCTTGCATATGTGGCGCTAGCAGCTCCTACTGGTCGTGAGATATTTTTTTTTTTTTTTTTTTTGATAAGATGTAAATTATATATCAAAAAGAAAGGTTTGTGTTACAAAGATGAAAAGCCTACAACTTCTTTCGCACAAAAAATAACCAAAGGTAACATCCGAAACTAATTAGCTATAGGCGAACCATTCAGAAAGAAGGCCATTGCAGCCTTTCTTGTGACGGTACGCAAGGAGAGTATCTCTTATGACCCGGTCAATAAGCCCGTAGATCACAGTTGAGGTCTGAGCACATCCGTTGTGAATTCTGCTGTTCCGTTCTCGCCAAAGCTGATAGATTGTTGCTTGGGTAGCCAGTTTCCTGAGCAGGGGAGAATAATCTCGTGGTGGCCTAGATCGAAGCCAAATAATCAAATCATGCCAAGACACGAGAGGAGGCAGAGTGGATCCTAACCGTATGAAAACCGAAGACCAGATTTCAAGTGCAAATTCACAGTGTAGAAAAAGATGCTCACGGGTCTCTTCATGCAGAGAGCAGAAAGTGCAGGCTGTAGAAATATTCATACCCCAAGCAGCCATTCTTGCTTTGACAGGAAGCCGATTAAGATTTGCCACCCAAAAGGTGAAAGCATGCTTTGGGACAGCATTCTTGAACCAGACAGCATTCTTGAAGCATGTCGTGAGATATTCGTGGACCAGTGAATCCGTCCACGACCATCCATAACCACGAGATTCCCGTCTTTGGATATCACAATCACTCCAGAAGAGTCATTGATCGGGCTGTCTCTGTTTGCTACCCAAACCACGGCCTGCTTGTGCACAGGAATGGTATTGAACCAAATCCCTGCGTAGCGACCCGTGGAGTTGACCGGACTGAAGAAACCAAACCTGAAAGTGCTGGGGCTGGAGACGAGCGTCTCTGAGTCCTTGAGCTCGGTAGAGAACGAGATTACATCAACGGCCAAACAAAACCTCAAAGTCACAAAAGACAATGTAAGAACAAGAAGAAGAAGATGAAGGAAAAGACCCATGTGTTCTCAGGCTTTTAGATGCTTTCTGTTTGAGAAAACATCGAGATTCATTTATTGTGTATTTATATATCGAAAGAGTTGAAAAAATATTGACGTTGTGTCAAAGTTCGCTAGTTTCAACCTTAACCATTTAGCACCGACTTTCACCAAGGTTGACTTTCCTACTACGAACATTACTGGAGTGTAAGAGACGATGGAAAATTATTTGGAACCGTCAAAGACGCTAATTTTGTACAGCTGATCTCGCAGAGATATACAAGACCGTATCGATCGTTGAAACATTGAAATCATTTTCAACTGTTTTTTTTTCAAAGACACAAACAAAAGACACTGAATCCATTCATCTCTGAACTTCCACACAGTTCAAAACAAAGACCCAGAAACAAGACCGTACTTACAACTCGAAGATCCAGAATACCCCAAACCCAAAACACCAGACGATAAGGCACCTACCAATAACACAAACCAAGGAGGGCACCTGAACGCTTTTCTTTTCTTTCTATGTCTCCTTAGGAAGGTCTCCTTCTGCAACATAGAAGCTGACTCAACATCAGTGAATCTGAAAGATCCAAGCTTGCAATTTCAAACAGTATCTCAGATTCTTCTTCTACACACTTTCTATATACCGAAGCCAAGAGAAACGTATTCCTAGTTAAACTGAAAGTGACCTGCTTGCTGCTGCTGCTGCTTATCCGAAGCATCATGGTACTCCTCCTTGTCTCCCTCTTCCTCGGCCACCTCAGGCACTGTATGAAGTTTATCGCTTTCCACCAGATTCTCGGCACCATTTTCGTTGGATTTCTCATCTTCACCGTCCTTGTCATCTGGAAATCTAACGACCACCACCGGACAAGCACAGTGGTGGACGGAGTAATCGCTGACGCTCCCTAACCTCCCTTTGCTGCTCCGCTTGGTAGCGCCGAATCCTCTGCTACCCATTATCAGAGTGCTAAGCCCTAACCTCTCAACCTCCAAACACAGCCTCTCCTTCATATCGTGATCCTTGACGATGTGGATCTTAAACGGTATATCCGCCTCGACCAGGGGCTGCGCAACGTCGCTCGCCTTCTTGTTGGTGAAAACGTCGAAATCGTCCTCGAGCTTCCTCTGAGACTCCTCGTTCTCCGGATCCCACTGCGGCGACAGGTCAATGGCACCCCAATCGGCGCCGTAGAGGACGCTCGTCGGCTGAACGTGGAGGCGAACGACGGCGTCGCCTGATCGGAGGTAGTTCTGAACAGCCCATTGGACTGCGTAGGCACTCTCGTCGCTCAGATCGACAGCGATCCCGATCTTACGTTGAGCTCCAGATGTCGGTGTGCCGACCGGGAATCTGGGAGAAGACGGCTGCACGGTGACGACGGTCGGCGATTTCCTGTCGGATCTCGGTGATTTTCCCGGGGAAGTCATGTTTTCTCGGTGATGAAAGAGTGTTTATTTGGTTAAAGGAACGAGATTTTTTTGAGTGATGAGCATTAATGCCACTAATCGAGAAAAAATG
>VHIU01000608.1:0-48820 GCA_010577795.1 Isatis tinctoria | reverse complement strand
CGGTCCACCTCTATATTCATTTTATGACATAAATTATCACTCAAATCAATTTATCATCAAATTATCCAATTATTAAAGTATTCAGTCGTGCTTCTATCACTGTCTTCAGCCAGATAGCCCTAAATCTAATATATATTGTATATATATAATTATATATACACACACCCCTGCGTATAGAAAACATTGCACATTGACATTTCTGAGTCTCATCTATCTATCTTTAGATGGCTAAATAATATCAGATATAATATCAAACTTTCCCCAAATATATAAATTTTGTATGAAATGTTACTAGCACATGACCGCGTGTGAGAAAAAAGCACATATTGACATTTATGGTGTGAACATGGGTTTTTAATTTTGACCTAGATGTTATACATAGCGTTACTAAATTTTCGGAGGATTAGAGATTATAATCTGAAAACAATGTACACACAGACTTACAGAACATCAAAGCAAATTAAACGATATGCCAGATTTTAATTAAGAATATACTATACAACCAAGAAAATAGTCAAATACCAGTTACTCCTAACTAGCGAATTGTTTTCCCATTAATTTCTATTTACTAGTACAACCGTTTCGAGTACGAATCCAACTCAAAGGAGAATGACATCGATATGACTTTGCTCGTTCTTTATTATGAATTGCACTAAAGTCCTAAAGTCTCTAACCCGTATTAATAGCAGTAATTAATAGATACAAATATATAAGAAATAATAAATGTACATAGAAAAAAAATGGACAGGGTGGCATCATAATTTATGGGGACAGCTGTCGTGTTTATGCATTTATGACCACTAACATGCAATGGCACGGATGCATATTTTAGAGTCTTAGTTAGATTCTTGTACAATTTTACTCAATACCCCTCAAAATTTGCCTCATTATTTAATACATTCTGCATATGGTCTATGATATTCCAGTGCTCAGTTGTCATTAAATCTGATTTATTTATTTTTTTCTGTAAACTTAGAATTTTTGCATTATAAAAGCTTTATCACCTGCTGACAAAATAAGTATTTTAGGTCGACAGTTTATGGTATATTTATGGGAGTGACCGGAACATATTTATTGGTAATCTTACCTCACGACCCCATGTCAACTCTTATGCAGTAGTTTGTCCCCACTTAATTAGTTTTAGTTGTTTATTAGCTCAAATGCATCAACTGCATCGTTTCCAAACTCTTCCTTCTAGTATATGTTTTTATTTTACATAACTATTCCGGAAACACTAATCAGAACTTAGCAGTATTGCTAATCGATTTAATTTTGCAGGAAAAAAACATTATTGAATTGTACCACTCTTCTGTTAGTATTAGTATTCAGTACAGTAGATTCCATATAGACACTATAAACTAGTATAAATCTATTATCGTTTCGTTTAAGCTGTGTGTGGTTTCTTTCGTATATGTGGTTCTAATAATATTTTCATATGACAAAAAGAAATGATAGAAAAACTCTAATAGTGTTATGCGCATTTTATACACCAAATCCATACATACTTCACGCAACATACTCCTTGATTTTGACTATCTTCTTGGTTGCATGTATCTTTAATTAAGGTTCGTATATATAAGGTTCGTACTTTTATATATTTATTTGAAGTACTTAAGATGTTTAAGGTCTGATCTATCAGTGAAATATGGTAAATGGTTAGAGTCTAATAGACATTCAAACGGACTATGAAGGACTGTAATAACACTGCAAGAAAAACAATGCCATAAATATGAAAACAGAGGACATGGACAGATATAAAGTAAAATAATGTATTTTAGTAATAGTTATTATTATAGTATTCAGATCTTAACAACTAAAGAGTGTGGAGTAAAAACTGGGTTCACTTCATTCACGTCAGAATTCCCGGGAAAAAAAAAATGTCGGTTTCACTTGATAGTTTCCTCACTCATTTTCCCGGAAAGTTAAAAAGGCATTCCCTTTTCAGGTTCCGAAGTCAAGTCACAGAAATATAAAAGAGAAGAAGCAAAAAGGCTGGAGCTTTAGCTATTTTTGTTTCCTCGAAACATGATCTTGACTTTCCGATTAAGAAAATTATAATAGAGAGCTCTCAAGAAGTGCGAGAAAATGATGGCTCTGATGAATTGTGCTTCTTCATATTCTTCTTCCTCTTCCTATTCCTCTCCCACTTCTTCTTCTTCTTCTTCTTCATGTTCTCCGAGGTAAATGATTTCAATTGTGTAAGAGATTGTAACTTTTATATCTGTATAATCTACAGAGAAATCAATCAATCTGCGAGTCAAAGTTTAATGAAGATTTCTCTCTTCTTTGCTTGTAGGAACAGAGAGAACATGGTTCTGCAGAGTGTTGTTGATGTGTCATCTCCAAGTTTCGCTTCCGACACCAAACTTGTACTGTTTCGAAATCATCTCAATTTCTTGCCTTTTTTTTGTTTTTTCCTAAAAATGCAAAAACTTTCTGAAAATGCCTTTACATCAGCTTTTCTGTAAAAAAAAAAATTAAAATGTAAAACACACTGCTTTTTTTCTTCTGGGTTTATATAATTTGATGCAATTTTCATGAATCTGTGTTTTTATTTTCCATTTAATGGCAGATTTTACCAGTAGAGAAGACTATAATTACCCACAAAAATTCCAATCTCTGCCTCGTCCCAAAGGTTTCACTAATAATTCTATAATAAAAATCATCCTTTCTTGTTTTGCTATGTCTCTAGATAATTTTAATATTTTTCTCTTTCTCTTAACAGTCTTCAGAAGAATTGAAGAACGAGATTGCTTCAATGGAGCTAGAGATTCTACGCATGGAACGATATCTACTATCTCTTTATAGAAAATCTTTCGAACAGCAAATTTCTTCCTTGTCTAATCTCTCTGCAACGACCTTACCTCGTTCAGTGACTACTTCACCATCATCACTAATTCTTTCAAATCATTATCAAGCTTACGAAAAACCTATCTCGTATCCTCGGAGTTTCAACACCAGTTTGAAAGCTTTATCCTCAAGGGTAATTTAAACCTCAATTTTTCTTTTTTATAAAACCAACCTAAAGAAAAACATTAATATTTGTTTTGTGTTATCAGGAAGGGACTAGGGAAGTGTCTGGTAATCAGAGTCTTGGAGAGCTTCTTGGATCATCTCATATAGTTGATGGTCACAACCTCATAAACCCGAATAAACTCTCTGAAGATATCATGAGATGCATATCTTCTGTGTATTCTACACTTTCAAGAAGCTCAACAAGAAGGGATTCCGCATGTTTCTCTGCTTCTCCACTTTCATCAATGTCGAATTCATCAACCATTTTCTCTTCCAAATCGAATAATGATGATAAATGGAGCCTGCATTGCGCTAGTGAGGATGGTTTGATGAACCATAGTCAAGATCAAGGCAATGTTTTGCCTTGTGGTGCTGTTGTAATAGAGGCTCTGAAAGTACACTTAGATGATGGCAGTTTCAGTTACGCTGCTCTCATGCTGCAAAACTTCAGGTACACTTGCATGTTGGTGACAAAATCTACATACATAATTTGATTAATATTTATTTGTATTTTGAACATTACTGGTATGCAGGTCACTGGTTCAAAATCTTGAGAAAGTTGATCCGAGTAGAATGAAACGCGAAGAAAAGCTTGCGTTTTGGATCAACATTCACAATGCTCTTGTGATGCATGTAAGGAAACAAGCTTTTAAAATCTTCTAGTTTGTTTCACTATCTTCCCTTAGTAATGATTCTTTGCATATCATAATCTTCTTCTTTGCAGGCTTACTTAGCTTATGGAACTCACAATCGCGCAAGAAACACTTCGGTTTTGAAGGTTTTAGTCTTAAAATAGTATCTCTATTAGACATATAACATTTATCTTGATGTATTTATAAGCAATAGTTTATATGATATGAATGCAGGCAGCTTATGATGTTGGGGGCTATCGCATAAACCCTTTCATTATCCAAAGCTCAATCTTAGGAATCAGACCTCATTACTCATCACCATCACCTGTATGACATTCCCACTTTTTGCTTTCTTTACTTTCACGTTTGCTTTTTTCACCACGTAATAAACGTGTAATTCACATCTTGCAGTTACTCCAGACACTGTTTTCTCCATCAAGAAAGTCGAAAACCTGCAGTGTTAGACACATTTACGCATTGGAATACCCCGAGGCTTTAGCTCATTTCGCTATTTCTTCAGGCGCATTCACAGATCCTACGGTAACAGTTAGAAACAACTCAACTCTTGAATGATTTTTTCCCTTATTTACTCTTGGATTTGGAATTAAACTATTTATTTGTTAGGTTCGGGTTTACACCGCGGATAGAATCTTCCGGGATCTAAGACAAGCGAAAAATGAGTTTATCAGAAGTAATGTTCGTGTCCACAAAGGGACAAAGATCTTGTTGCCAAAGATCTTTCAGCATTATGTTAAAGACATGTCAATGGATGTGTCTAAGCTCGTGGAAGCAACAGCTGAGTGTTTACCGGAGGATGCGAGGAGGATTGCTGAGAAATGTTTGAAGGAGAAGAAGACTAAGAATTTTGAATGGTTACCGGAAAATTTGAGTTTCCGGTATGTTATTGCCGGAGAATTGGTCGGCGTAAGAAATAAGACGTGATGGCCTGATGGGTCAATACTTTTCAGTTTTATCATAGAAGTTTTGTTTTTGGCCTCATGATGTGATTAAATAATTTGAATTACAGTTAGTGTTTCATTATTTTTTTTTTTTGTAATTCAGACCAGTGTAAAATTGAAGAGCTAGAGCTTATTGTAATCAGTCTCACATTAGAAACGCCGTAATTGAAAATCAAATTCTATGATTATAAATAAATGAATCTATTTGAAAAAAATAAAATAATAAATGAATCTATCATTTTTTCCAACAATGGTTTTATAATATGGTGGCCATGAACTGGCTATGATATGCTCAAAATCAGTTCAAGTTTCAGTTTTGGCCTATATTTGACGGGTCAATGCAAGTTAGATGAAAATGCTATTGCGTGCGTTGTGCTGTCAATGCTTAACTAGATGATAGCCCGCACCACGTGCGGGTATAATATTTGGTATATAATTGATTATTATATAAATTGTTATCATGGTATCATAGTAGTAAGTTTTTTTATGGCTAATATACTATCTGTATCTAATCTAATAAATAATAGTAATATATCATCAAATATAATTTAAATTTATTAAAATAAAAATACTTATAATATTATAATTTTCATAAATTTAAAATAATTTTAATATTTTCACAATTTATCAAGTAACTAATACTTGAATTTCCATCAAACAAAAGTACATAAATATTTGGATATTCAGTTTAATAACGTAATTCAAATAAAGCTTTATTAAATCAAAAAAAAACTTTCAAATTTTGGCGTCTATTAAATATTTCATATATGTAATTCAAAAAATTCTGAGTAATTTTAATTATTTATAAGAAATATGCATGTCACCCTTTCATTTTGTAATCCATGTGGGACAAAACTTGTATTTATATAATTTCTAAAATTTAAATATCACACAAGCCATTAAATCTCTTAATTATATGCCTTTAAATGTTTGAATTTATTGATACCATAAAAATAGAGAAAATCTGAGAGAATATCTATATTTCCATATATTAAAAAGTGTATTATTTTTTTATTGACGTGTCTGAATGTAAATATTTCATTGGTTAACTTCTCCTAAAATTACTCTAAATGAGACACGTGGCTGAATTTTCTCTCTCTGTCTTCTCTATTAATATATAGGGGATATCCATTGAGGGAGTTGGGTATCGCA
Source organism: Isatis tinctoria (assembly GCA_010577795.1). Taxonomy (NCBI): domain Eukaryota; kingdom Viridiplantae; phylum Streptophyta; class Magnoliopsida; order Brassicales; family Brassicaceae; genus Isatis; species Isatis tinctoria. Next base: position 43,062 of record VHIU01000608.1, on the reverse strand, counting down.
AACCACATCAGGTAAGTTTCTTTACTTATTTCTTCTCATTCTCAAGAGATGTCACTGCTTAAACATATTGTCAAGTCTTTCATTAATCATTTGCATTTTGTAACAGAATCAGATTACAATATCAGTCATAACCATCACGTGTCCTCTGAGTCTTGAACACATGGCAGAGGAGGGGTATAACCATAAAGGTTTCTACAGACTTTAGCAACAATACATGGGCCTATAGTTAGATGGGTTAAAATCGCGCATAGATTATTGGGCCTATAGTTAGATGGGTTATGGGCCTAATATTATTTTCTGTTTAGGGTTTAATAGTGATTGAAACATAATTCAGGATCTAATTTTGATTTGGGTAATAATACAAGGGTGGTTAAAAAGTGGATGTTGCTTGCTTGGTCTGTCTATTCTTTTCCGGTGAGTCGACGACGGTGGAGAGATGGTATTGGAACTACCGGAGAAGCCTGTGGAGGCGAACCCAGACGACCCTCGTCTACAATTCGAACGTGTATAATCTCGTTTCCCCAGTATTGAATTTCTTCTATCTCCTATGGTTTCTCTTGCTAATCTGCTCCTGAAAATTCATTTGGTACGGTGCAGGGTTTGTATCTGTGGGATAGTGGCGGAGATACAGAGAAAGCGGCGGAGCATTTTGTGTTGTCGGCGAAGTTAAACCCGGATAATGCAGATGCGTTCAAGTATTTAGGGCATTACTACTCGCGTGTGACGCTCGACCACAATCGAGCTGCCAAGTGTTACCAGAGAGCAGTGTTGCTAAACCCTAACGACTCTGATTCAGGAGAAGCTCTGTGCGATCTATTGGACAGACAGGGGAAAGAGATCTTGGAGATTGCGGTTTGCCGCGACGCTTCTGAGAAGTCTCCCAAGGCTTTCTGGGCTTTCTCCAGATTGGGTTACATTCAGGTTTGTCACTTGATTGTTCTCTCTCTCTCTCTCTCTCACCATTGTCATGTTGCTCGCTCATCTGTGGCTTTGGATTGTGATCGCAGCTTCATCAGAAGAAGTGGTCTGAAGCTGTTCAGAGCCTTCAACATGCAATTAGAGGTTATCCTACCCTGTCTGACTTGTGGGAAGTAATTGTCCTTTTTCTCTGCTGTCTCCTCAGTTATTATCAAATTATACGTTGTTGTTACATTTTGTAACGAGTTTGACAAGAATCTTTTTTGTTTTGTCTGTCGTTGCAGGCTCTAGGTCTTGCTTACCAGCGACTTGGAATGTTTACCGCTGCTATCAAGGTTTAAACATGCTGTTTCCATTTTTTTTTTGTGGTTTTCGGTTTTTATCCGATTCCGTTGTGAACTAAGTCCTACAATACAACAGGCGTATGGCCGTGCCATTGAACTAGATGAGACCAAGATTTTTGCATTAGTGGAGAGTGCAAACATCTTTTTGATGCTTGGTTCATATAGAAAGGTAGCCGCGTCTGTTCATACCGACCTCTTTAGAGAGTTTGTTCTTGTGGCTCCCGAATTCTCATCATATAGTATTTGGTTAGGGTGTGGATCTCTTTGAGCAAGCGCTGAAAATTTCACCTCAGAATATGTCTGTGCTCTATGGTCTTGCTTCTGGATTGCTTAGCTGGTCAAAGGAATGCATAAATTTGGGCGCATTTGGATGGGCAGCTTCGTTATTGGAGGTTTATAATACTTACCTTTTCTGATTTTGTCCTGCTCTCATCCGTATTGGATATACCTAACTGCGAGAACAATTAATGCAAATCCAGGATGCTCGTAAAGCTGCCAAAGAAAGCAGTGAGCTGGCCAGCAACATGTCCTGTATATGGAAATTGCATGGAGATATTCAGGTACCCAGGCCTGCCTTGTATTTTTCGCGTCAGCTCATTCGTTATCTGGTGGGATTCTAAAGTTTGAATTCTTGAGCAGCTTACATATGCAAGATGCTTTCCGTGGTCTGGTGGAACTGAAAACTCAGAAATCACATTAAAGACATTTAAGGACTCAATCCTCTCTTGGAGAAGCATTTGTTACTCAGCTGCATTGTCAGCCAAATCTTCCTACCAGCGAGCTCTACACTTAGCCCCTTGGCGAGCCAACGTTTATACTGACATAGCCATAACTTGTGATCTCGTTTCAAGTTTAAGCGATGACTCTGAAACTTCTAGTTCTTGGTAAGATTATACCGAGCGTGGTTTAGTATTTTCTTAGATTTTGATGCGCCCCCCCTTGTAATAGTCTACAATTCTATCAGGAAGCTACCTGAAAAGATGGCCATGGGAGCGTTATTGCTGGAATGCGAGAACTCGGAGTTCTGGGTTGCTTTGGGTTGTATGTCTGTTAATAATGCTTTGAAACTGCATGCTTTCATCCGAGCGTTGCATTTGGATGTATCTTTAGCCGTTGCTTGGGCTTTTATGGGCCAGGTATTGTGCCTTAACATTTTTGTCTTTCTGGCTTTGTATTGAATGTCCTAGCTTTATCAGGGGTAGGCTACACCTTGCATTCTTGTTTTACCTATGTTCATGGTTTCCTTCTTTCTGATTGTAACAAACAGATCTTCAGGGAATCGGATGAAATGAAATTGGCAAAGCAGGCTTTTGATTGTGCTAGAAGCATAGATCCTACACTAGCGCTACCTTGGGCCGGCTCAGCTGATACTTATGCTAGGTAGATGATTTTTATGTGAAAAAAAATCCTCATTCTTTTAACTAAAAAATTTCCCCCGTAGACTAATTAATACCTCAGGGAGTCAACATCAGATGAGGCTTTTGAGAGTTGTTTACGAGCTGCGCAGATATCACCTGTAAGTGCTGCTTTAACTGTCTTTTACGTTCTTGTTAGTGTGATGGGTTTAACTAAGGTGTGAGATCTCCTGTCCAGCTTGCGGAGTTCCAGGTTGGTTTGGCATGGCTTGCTTTGCTCCAGGGAAATATTTCATCTCCACAGGTATAAACACGAACATATTCTAATGAAATCGGAATGAGCTTTTAAGTAACCCCCCTCCTGAAACTGTGTTGCAGATTTTTGCTTGCATTGAGCAGGCGGTGCAGCGCACCCCTGATTACCCTGAATCACATAACCTCCACGGGCTAGTTTGCGAGGCAAGACGTAATTATCATACTGCCATTGCTTCTTACAGGCTAGCACTGGCTGCAATGAGTGTTTACCCCGACAAGTCAGTGAAATCTCATGCTGGAAAAATATCTGTTAACTTGGTCAGGTCACTCAGCAAGGTGAGATCCCAATCCTTCATTCCGTTGTCAAAATGTTTTTTCAACAGCTACTTTGAGATGGGATTGAGTTCAATAATGAATAGTGAATAGAAATGCAGGCTATGCAGCTATTGTACTCATTTTAAGTTTTTTTTTTTTTTTCCTTTTTGCAGGCAGGACGATTCAAAGAATCTGTTGTGGAATGCGCTAATTTGAAGTCAAAAGGTTCGTACTTAATCCGTTCATCCCCCAATTTGGAGATTGGGATTTGTCGCGACTGTTACTAACTTTTAGTTAAATGTTACTTAAATCTATTCAAATTTTCCAAAGGTTTGCTTGATGCTGGAGGCTTGCAAATATATGCTTTCTCTCTGTGGAAGATTGGTGAAAATGATTCGGCTCTCTCAGTGATTCGGGAGCTGGCTGGTAGGATTTCTACCATGGAAAAAACCTCAATAGCCTTCCCAATCAGCTTCATCTGTAGTCTGCTATATTCAATATCTGGATTGGATTCTGCTATCACAAGCATCCAGAAAATGCCGAAGGATTTCTTCCAATGTTCAAAAATCAGCTTTATAGTATCTGCCATCCATTCTCTTGACCAGAGTGATAGACTTCAGTCGATTGTTGCAAGCACTCGCTGCTACATAACATCACAAGAAGAAATAGTTGCGATGCACTATTTGATAGCACTTAGCAAACTGGTAAGCCTTTTGAACTCGGTTTTCATGTCGTTCCCTTCGTTTTGTAATGCTGTGTTCGTTAAACTCTGGATTAAACTGATGCCACTCTGGATATTACAGCTGAAAACTGGAGCAGGAGATTTCCTTGGATTTGAGAAGGGGATTGCCCACCTCAGAAAAGCTCTTCATATGTATCCTCATAGTAATTTGTTAAGGTGGGTGATTAATCAATACCAGAGGTTACATAAACGCTGATCAAGCCCGCAAGGTTTTGAGTTGTAATGATATGTTGTTATCGTGATCATAACTTGGAAACATAATTTGTTGGAATTAGGAACCTGCTTGGATATATTTTGTTAGCTGGCGAAGTAACGAAAGAGGCCTGTGCTTCTAGTAGATGCTGTATCATAAATGTCTCTGATTCTGCAAATAAGGAAGATCTGAAGTCCGCAATGGAGGTCCTTGCGGGAGGATCGGTTGCTTGCAATGTAAATGGAAATACAGCTCCAAGGTTCTCTTTTCCAACATGCCATTGTCAGAGTTTGAATGCTCCTGTTGTTGATGTGGAACTGCAAAGGTACTTGAGAATCTTTCTACATCATTTTAGCATTTTCAGAACTTGAAAACTGATCCACTCAAAGTGGTCTCTGGTCCTCTTTTCATATATAACTCAGTCGTTTTCTTATACGCAGATTCTTGCATCAAGAACCTTGGAACAGAGATGTAAGATACTTGCTTATTCTGAATCTCGTGCAGAAGGCCCGCGAGCAGAGATTTCCTAGACAGCTTTGTAGTGCTATTGAGCGTCTAATCTCTGTGGCACTCTTTGATGAGACATGTTCGAAGGAAGGCGAATATCAAAAGTTCCAGCTTCTGCTTTGTGCTTCTGAGATCAATTTGCAGAAGGGAAATATAGCAGAGTCCATTGACCATGCTCGAAAGGCTTCTTCCCTTTCGCTTCCACGTAGCTGCCTATTTCTAGGACATTTGCAACTTTGCCGTGCATATGCAGCAAAAGGGAGCACCAGAAACATGCAAGAGGAATACAGAGCGTGTTTGGAGCTCAAGACTGACTCAAATATTGGTTGGATCTGCCTGAAGCTCATAGAATCTCAATTTGATCTGGAAGCTGATTCTAAGCTCTTAGAGATGATGAGCCTACAAGAAAGCCCGAGCGAGAAGAAGGATTCATGGAAAGAGTGGATGGCTGTATACAGTCTAGCTCTTGGCTTAGTTTCTCTAGGGAAAAAAGACTTTTCCTCAGCGGAGGAGTTCCTTGCACAAGCTTGTTCGTTGGGTAATTCAGAGAGTTGTCTACTTCTCTGCCATGGTGCTGTCTGCATGGAGCTGGCTAGACAGTCTAATGACTCACGGTTCCTCTCACTAGCTGTAAATAGTCTTAGCAAAGTTCAAGCGAGTTCCTTGATTCCTTTGCCTATCGCGTATGCTTTATTGGCTCAAGCACATGGAAGTCTTGGCTCTAAAGAGAAATGGAAGAAGAATCTTCGTCTTGAATGGTTCTGCTGGCCACCAGGTACTGAATGACACTGTTCCATCTTTTTTTTTTTTTTTGGTCACCTGAACTGAACATGTTTCTTGGTTTTCTGGACAGAGATGAGACCTGCAGAGGTTTACTTCCAGATGCATATACTTGCAAGAGAATCAGAAGACAGACCCGAAACCTCTTCAGGGATTGAAAACTGTCAAACCCCTGAGAAATGGGTGCTTAGGGCGATTCACACTAATCCTTCTTGTATGAGATATTGGAACGTCTTGCCATTAGCTAAGCTTGTTCAACATCCCATTAGCTAAGAACAAAAAAAAACTGGAATCCAAACTCCAGAACAGAGAAGAGGATCTGTTCCTGTTCTGTTTTATATTTGTTTTTTCTCTTCCTTATAGATGTATGATGCTTTAACATGTAGTTATTGTGAATGAGGAACACAACGGAATAGGATTCGTGTACATCGAAACTACTTGCAGTTTCGTTTTTCTTTATAATGAAAAACTAAAAGCTAGACCTACACATGCGCAGCTTTCTTGATTTGCGTCTGAAACAAACAAATAACAGACGTGTTTATTGCTTGCAAAGCCATATATATTTACAGCAAATTGCTATCAGCAATCAAACAAGAAGCAAAATAAAGCCACAACAACGATGGAGGGGCTGATTCTTATCGCATCATATGAGCAAACTCATCAAAGCTTAAAACTCCATCAGCATTAAGATCAAAAGCTTTGATCATGAGGACGCAGTCATCAGTCGTTCTGGACTCACCAAGCTTCATCAGCATCGTCTTCAAGCTTCTCGGGGTAATGGAATCTTCCCCTTCGGCGATATACATTCTAAACGCTTCCATTATCTTGCTCCTCTTCTCTTCCTCCGTAAATTCATCATTCCCTTTGATTAACTGAGCAAACTCCTCAAAATCCAACATTCCATCTCCGTCTATATCAGAGAGTTTAACCGCTGCTTCGGCTTCTTCATCAGACAGTTGCTCTCCCAGTGTCTTGAAGCTCTTCTTAAGCTCCTGTGCAGAGATTCTACCGTCTCTGTTTGCATCCATGTTAGCAAAAACAGCCTCTAAGTCTCTGTTCTTGTCCTCACCACTCCTGTCTGAGGATAGTTGCTCGCAGAGTTTCATGAAGGATGAAGATAACTGACGTTGAGTATTCTTCTTCATGATGACTAAAAAAAAAGTATGCTACAAGTTTTCTTCTCTCTTTTTTTTTTTTTTTTTTGGGTTTAAGAGTTGAATGAGAAAAATGGTCAAAATGGTTTCTTGTATATATAGGATGTTTCGAGCTTCGAGAATAGAATGAGACTTATTTTAAAAAAAACAGAAATTGAAACGTATCAAACGTGGGGGATTCAGAATAAGTCGTTAGATCTAGAAGAAAACAAATATTATTAGTCTTCAGATCTAGAAGACAACGTATTATTAATCTTTAGATCTGTAGTAAAGAAAAGATTAGTATATCAGTTAAAGGTCTCATCCCCATGTTTTAAACACGCTTTTTCTTTCTTTGTCTTTTTTTAAGTTCAGGAATCAGGATGAAGAAAGAGTATTTCTGTTATCATCACAAGTTTGAAGACTGCCACATGTTTTTATTAGTGAATACGCAAGTGATTTTTTTCGCTAATCTGTCAATGAGAAGTTGAGAACAATGTGTTACAGGAAAACAAAATGAATTTAGAACAACCAAACGTGGTTAGTCTAGTGGTGAACCTCAGCTCAGTCCAACTTCCTTCGGGAGGTCATGGGTTCGAGGGTCCATTGGGGGATGTTGTGCTTGAGGTACCTTAGGGGCCAATACGGACACTTCCGGCTGCGTTTGGCCAGGAACCCTGCCTGCCTTCGGGTGGGTGGACGTAACCCGCTCCGTTCCGGCTCCTGGATGCCTTCGGTGGGCTGCCCGGCTTGTTCCGGTGCACGATCATTAGGCGCTAGTTGGGTACTCCACGGAGGATCCAGATACCAGGATTATCAAAAAAAAAAAAAAAAAAGAATTTAGAACAATGTTATGTCAGCTGTTTCCTTCATCTACTGATCACTGCCTTTATTGAGAGCCTAAAACTTCATACTATTCATTTCCATAATGCCTCGAACTTTTTATGGCTCCTATAATATTTCCAACTTCATTGATTCAAAAATAAGTATACATAGCTTTTGTTAATTTTTTTTTGCAATAAGTCTATACTATTAGTTAAAAGGAAAGAGATCTTTTGGTAGCAAGGGGATGTTATTAGATTCCTCAATTGTTGCCGTTATGTAAAGATCTGACTAAGCTGATTTAATTTGAATCTAGTTGTCTTATTATTGATTCGCACATGCTCTCGACTTGTCTTGAAATGTGTGCTCGAGGGAATAATAGTATGATACAAAAAAAAAAATAATAATAGTACGACACATCTACACAAGATTTAGTAGATGAATGTATTTTGCAAAAGCTCAATATATATGACGCATTCTCGATTTTCAAAAATTTACTATAGTTTCACTTATATTTTGGATCGCTCGGTGTGGTCGTAGCGAGAAGGTAAAAAGATTTTAACGGAGTCTAGAAAAACCGCTGTAACATTTTCTCTCATATAACCAAGGTTTACAAATGGATATTATCAAATGGACAATTCTCAAAAATACCACAAAATTACACATTTATTGGAGAGAAAAAGACTATTATACATTTATTTTCATATATTTCTTCCCAATCTCTTAAGCCTAAATCTTAAAACCCAAAATCTAAACTCTAATTAATGACTTTTGAACCCAAATTTATTAGTTTAATTATCTTTAAACCATTAAATAAATGTTATTTTTGTCATTTTCACCTTGGTGTGGTATTTTTGTCACAAAACATGAAAATATGGTATTTGAGGGTATTTCTCTTATGGATCAAATTAACAATCGTGTTCATTGCGTCACAAGCCATATATATACACATCAATCAGAAAAAAAGAAAAGAAGCTACAATAAGAATGGGAACTATTAACGCATCATAAGAGCAAACTCATCAAAGCTCAGAACTCCATCAGCATTGAGATCAAAAGCACGAATCATAACTCTGCAATCATCAGTGGTTCTTGACTCACCTAGCTTCTTTAGCATCATCTTCAAGCTTCTCGGTGTAATACACTCTTCACCTTCTGCGATATACATTCTAAAAGCTTCCTTGAGCTCAGTGTTCTTATCTTCCTCCGTGAATTTATCATCTCCTTTGATTAAATGAGCAAACTCCTCAAAGTCCAACATCCCGTCTCCGTTTGTATCAGACAATCTAACGGCAGCTTCTGCTTCTTCGTCAGATAATTGCTCTCCCAGTGTCATGAAACTCTTTTGAAGCTCGTCCGGTGAAATCCTACCGTCTCTGTTTGCGTCCATGTAAGCAAAGACAGCCTCTAAGTCTCTGTCCTTGTCCTGATCAACGTCCCCGTTAAGCTGCCTCTCTGCAGGTGAATCTTTCCTCACAGGCGACAGTTTCCGGCAGAACTTCTTGAAGGGTGATTGGGGTTGATCAGTGTTCTTCATGATAAGAATGAAAAAAAATGTTTAGGAAAATCGTGTTTGTTGGTTATGTTTGTTTGAATTGGAAACCGGATGAGAAATGAGAAGAAAGGTTTTATAATATATATAGGCGTGTGTCAAGCGGTGGTAAGCTAGGAAAGAAAATAAAGAAGAAAGTGTATCAGACGTGGGAGATTAGTGTTATAGATATTTTGACTCCGTTTTTAATTAATTGATATTAATTAGGTCTAAAACACGCTTTTTCTTCCTTTTTAATTGGACAAAGGACAATAAAAGGGTATTTTAGGGAAAGCAGGTAAATTATGGAGAGCCGGCCACTTGTTTTTGACACTTGCAGGCAGCAACACGAGATGTATCGGTGGGCGCTTCGAAGCTTCGCTTCTTTCGTCTTATTATTATCTCTTTCTCTTTTTAAAAAAAAAAAGAAATACCAAAGATAAACGTTCGCTTGACTACGTGTATGGATGTGATTGGTTTTTTAAATGAATTAAACGAGTACGCACATAGAAACTAACTAGTGGCAATCTGGTTAACGAGAAGTTTCGGTTAACAAGATTTTTGTTTTTTATTAGAGGTTAGCGGTCAGAAAAACAGTCGCAGACCAGAGAATTTAAGGGAAATAGTTGCTTAATTTAAGAATGAGTCCATTTGTATTATCAATCCTTAAACAAAGATGAAACGCAACGTCCACAATCCGATATCTAACCAATATTATTGACCCAACATTCTAGAAACAAGTAACTCATCAGAAATTCATACATTTTTTTTTTTTGAGGGTGTTTTTTAATGTTAGCGTATGTTGTCTTTGTGATTATTCGTTTTCGAATAGTTTTCTGAATATCTTGATTTTTCTTTATTCAATTTCTATCATTTCTAAAAGCGTGAAATCGAAAGTTAAACACACAAGACAAAAATGACATTCACAATAAAAGTACTAAGTTTTATTTTAAATATACAAGCACACTCGTCAAGATAGAATATCACGAACTTAGAAACAGAGAAATTAAGATAATCTTAACATTCACAAAGTTCTAATTTACCATCTTAACGATGCATGAAAAAGAGAAGATGCCAAAGTAAAACCCAAAACAGATTGCTGCAATTAGATGACAGATGGATCTTACAAAAGAAGCCATGACATACTAAAAAAAAAAAAAGCGTTCACTTTTCTCACCCTTGCTTGCTTATATATTACATCATTCTACTGAAAACCATCTGTAATATATTTTTATATATATATAGATATCGATATATACTTCAAACTAGATTCTTAATCTCAAGAGTTAGCATCATACCAAATACTTCCAAACTTAGAAGACCTTAGGACCAGAGCTAGCTTTCTTGTTCTTGATCAGGCTATCCTGTCTGTTCTCTCTCCCTTCTCTTAAGCTTCTTCCTCTTCGGTATTCTATCTCTGCATCAGAGCTTGAGAAACCAGTGGGATAACTTCTGCTACCTTTCACAGATCCCACTCTTGATAACAGAGCCTCTTCATCCGCGTGGATGCGGTTTCTTGGTTTGTGATCTAAGCCACACAATACGAAAGAACAATCAGCACACAATGAAGCAACTGACATGTATAATGAATGACTCAGCAAGAACAATACTCACCTTTGTAGCCATTTGATGATGCCTTTGGTGAATGGAAGTCTACAGCCTTCGAATCAAGTTCAGCTTCTGATTTGGAGCTCGTTTGACTCAGCAAATTCGCTTCTCTTCTAAGCACCTTCTGTCCATCGCTTGGCGAGTAAGCCGCTGTGAGTAAAGAATCATCCATCACATCAGTGATCTCTACATACTGACTAGTTGTGACGATTTCATCTGCGCTAAACCCAAAGGACGCTCTGTAAGCTTCTAACTCCTCCATGTCTTGCTTGGGACTTCTCGTCTGCCTGTTCTGGTTCCCGTTCCCGTATCCATTCGCAGGATACACATCTGAATCCTTGGACACGCTTAATCTCCCACCGTTTTGAGGAACCGAAGGGTCGTGGTCCAGGTAAAACTTGGCGAAAGTTGCAGGACAGAAGAAGTTCGACTCCTGCAAAGGTGTCGAGACTCCATTCGTGTCATACCCGAAGTTGTTGCCAGAATCACTACCATTTTGGGGAGACAGTAACCCGTCTCCCGAAGCCCGAGAGATTGGTGATCTAAGAGTGCTGGCTGGACTTCCGGGGTAAAGAGAATACGTAGAATGAAGATCGTTTGGAACATTGTAATGACCTTTCCCAGAGTTCTTGAGATCCATGGAGGAGGTCAAGAAACGAGCATAAGGCACATCAGGTGAAGAAGGAGTAGTCAGATGGGCAAGCTCTGGAGGAGGAGTGAAAGGAGCAGTCGATGGCTCGGTGGTGAAGGTAGAGAAAACAGGCGGTGAGACCAATTGTGTCTCGTGAGCATATGGTCCAGTGGCATACATACTCGACGATGGACCTCCCGGCGAGTTTGCAGCCAGGGATAAGTAGCAGTTTGGGGACTGAGCGGTTGAAGGAAGAGCAGAGTTTGTGAAGGAAGCAGGAGAAGATGGTGGAGCCAAAAGAGATAAATTAATTCCTCCAGTGGCTTGATTACTTAAGACACCAGCTTGGTGAGCTCCATTAGGTTGTGAGGCTGAGACATTGCCACCTTCGGGAATGCGAGACGCGGGCACAATTCGTTTTCCGCCTTTCTGTGACTTGAAACAAGAGAACACTCCTAGACAGCCTCCCCACCTTTTCCTCTGCAAAAGGACACACACACGCACACGCTTCAGTGAATCAGTGTAAGTTTCAAGGCCAATGCGGTTAAGAAGCAAAACAAATGGAGCTGAAACATGGAAAGGGGATCTGGAAAGGAAGATGATACTTGGCATAGGTTTGATAGTGATACAACTGTTTCTACAAAATGCTTATGGATCTGAGGAGTATGTTTTTCCAGAAACAAACGGCAATCATATAAGCTTACACGCATCGAATCAAAGATCACAAACCCTAAAAGCTTGATTTTTTTTTCTGCTACTTGAATGGTCAAATTTCGAAGGAAAAATGTCAACTTTTTCAATTCTAAATTAGCACTTACTGCAAAAATGATTTCAGTAACTCTTTCAGCTTTACAACAGAAGAAAGAATGATCAAAGGGGAAACTCAACATAAACCCTAACGAACATTGCTCCATCAAGTTGACAAAACAAAGCCTAAGAAGTAAGAGTAGTGTGAACAAAGACGAATAGTCAGATCTAATAAGCAAGAGAAGACGAACTTGACAGAGACAAAAAAAGAAAGAGCTTAGAGCTGAGAGTGAGAGAAGTAAAACCCACACACGAAATGAAACAGAGAAAAAAAGTAAAAGAATTTAAGTGAAACCTGTTCCTGCTGAGGAAATCTGTGCTGCTCTGAGCCCATTAGGTGTCTGTTCGTCAGAAATCACTGTCTGAGTAGGGTTTCAGGTCAAAGACGTAATCATCTGGTTTTTTTTCACAATTTCTTCCACCTTACTGATACGATCCACAACTACACAAAGAAAAACGAAACAAGCTAAAGAAAAGAGATAAAGGGTAAAAAGGATAAAGGTTTTAGGGAAAGACAAAGTTGATATATTTTTTCACTGGAGGAAAAAATGGAGGAGGAGAAGGTAAGAAGAAAGAGGGGAAATTTTTTAGAAGAGAATAGTGAAAATGGAAATCTGCACTGATGCAATCGGCATGAAAAGATGAACCTTACGAAGGAAAAGCATTTCTATTTTAATCAGAATGTGACTGACCCAGAAAGAGAGAGAAAAAAACAAAAAACAAAAAACACAGACACACAAAAAGCTCAAGCAAACAAAAGAAAAAGAAGAAAAGAGAAAAGAGGAAAAGGAAAAATCTCTGTTAATGTTTTAAATCTCTTGGGTTCACACACCTCTCTCTCTTTCACCTGTTTCTTTTAAGCTTTGAAGAAAATAGCAAAAAAGTTTATGATTTCTCGAAATTTAAATCGTACTCGTTTTTGGAAAAAAAGAAAACTGGAAGTTATTAAGGTTTGTCAAATGTACTTAAGTCGGTCATTATATGGTTAAACTAGACATGTAAACTCTTAAAAAGTTGATTCCCGGAGCACGTGAAGGACGTTTACTAATAAGGGCTAATGAACATGAAAAAGTCAATAAATTTAATTTTCTTTTTTGGTTTGGTCTTTAGAAAACACGTCCAAAATCAGTGTAACTGCCAAGTCAAGCGACTCTTGAAGTTAATAAATGCAATACTTATCACCAAAACAAGTTTGTTGTGATTTTCTTGGTTTTCATAGTTAAAAAAACATAATAAGAAATTTTTTTGGGCAAACAAAAATTAAAGGAAATTGGCTAATAAGTAAAAAAATTCGGATTATGAAAAAAGGGAGAGATATAATTAAGATATATCAACTGTTCAACTTCAAATATACATTTTCCCCTTTTTCTTCATGCAAGTTCTATAACATTATTGAAGGGATTAAATAAATAAAAAGGTGATTCTTTTCCCTAAAATTTTGTTTTGATCTTTATGAATTGTCTTTAGGTTTTTGAGGGTTCCAATAAAGCAGAGGAAAAAGAGGGCCTAGTAATAGTATGGTACCTAGTTGTAGGATTTGGATCTTTTTTGGGGTCTGGATTCATATTAGTGGGACCTATCCTTCTCATTCTCTCCTCCTCCCTCTTCTAAACTCAACCCAGTAATTATTTTTCTATCTTTTTCACTAAAGATTCCAGTAAATTGCTTCCATCAACTACTACTCCCTCCGTTTTTTAAAGATTGATGTTTTAGAAAAATATTTTGTTTCACAAAGATTGATTTTGTAGGTTTTCAATACATTTTTTATTAATTATTATTAACAAGTTGTTAATTCCAAAAAAAATATTGAATCATTATTGGGTTATAGTTATTGGAAAGGGTTTGATGGGATAAAATCATGCATTAATTACTAAAAGTTAACTTTTTCTTAATTTGTGTGAAAATCTCGAAACATCAAACAAAAAAAAACGGAGGGAGTAATTAACAAACTCAATTATTTACAGCTCGAGTGAATATAACTTATCTTCTATTTTAATCATCTTTACTCATAGCTCTAAAACCACATCACATGTACTTTCTTGTATTTTTAAACACACGTCACATGTCCATTGTCCTGGGTTACGGTCGATTCTACGAAAACGAAACATTTGGAATTAAACTGTAGTATATAAAACAAAAGATCTGGTTAGATATGTCATTTTAGAAATTGATTAATATCACATGGTTCAGTTGACATTTCTGTATTACTAGAAGAAGGAGAATACCACATTAGCTAATTTAATATGGGGCCTTGTTTTTAAGCAAATAAAAGATTTACGGGCTTCACGAAGGCCCAAAACGCTCCAAAATGAGGAACAAAGAGTAGCAGTATGAGAAGATGATGATGGCACACGACTGAATAACGTGATGAGATAAAAAAATTTATACTTTTTTTTTTGTAGTCTTAAGAATTCAGGTTTTGGACGTGTAATTTGAAAATGATAAAGTCACACAGTTGATTTAATTATACTTTTGTCTCACCAAGCTCAACGTCTTTCAAATCGATATGCTCTATTCCTTCCTTGAGGAGCTTAATCTCATCTTCGGTCATACTGTTTTTCCCGTGAGGAGTTGACTTTGCGTTTCTCTGTTTCTCAAGATCAACCGCCCAACTGTAGATCACCATTCCGACAACAGCTAAGACCATCCCGGCGATGTTCTTGAATGTCATCTCTGAATCAAAGAGAAGCCATCCTAGAGTGAGGACGCAGACTGTTTTCATGTGGCCTAGAACCTGGAATGACGTCGCAGAGAATCTTCCTATGCACAGATATTGGCTTATGTTACAGAAAACGGCTAATGCGCAGGACAGAAGAATGCAGAACTGCAAAGCGAGAGCGATAGAGATAAGAGTAAGGATATTTGTGAAACCCTTAAAAAGGGAAGAGAGAATAAGTTGAGAGAATCACTTACAATGGCACCATAAGTCATCTTGTAAGTAGTAATGAATTTGCCGCTCAAGAAATAGTCAACAAAGGGGCCAAAGATGAGGAGTGAAAGTGCTTGGATCGGAGCTGTTTTGCTCAGCAGTTCAAAAGACCCTACTGAGTATTTCTTCTGCAGTGACCCTATCGACTGTTACATAAAAAAAAACAATTCGACACCACCACATTAGATCTGACAACTTTCCCAAATGATCTTCGTTCGTTTAACAAAAACATAGCTTTTGATCTCAGATCTACACAGGAGAATCTGCCTACTATACCGAGAGTCCTAACACACAGTTCGAGCCTTGTGTTTCAAGAACGAAACAAAGATGGAAGAAAAAGTCAGATCTAAGATGGACAAGAAAAGGGATGGCGTAGAAAGTACTCACAATCTGCTGGAGAGATGTGGAGAAAACGGCAGTGCATGCACAGATGAAACCTTTGGCGTTAACCTTGACATCAGTGACAGTACAAATCCCAACGCCAACAACCACAACCATAACAGAGGCTTTCACTTCTTTAGAGTAATGCTTGCTATGTAGAATCCATTCCAACACGCATACAACCGGAATCATACTCAATTTCGAGATCTATTTTGACAAAAGAACAAAAATCAAAAACGGCTGAGGAATCAGAGAAGAAACGGATGTTTTT
Organism: Isatis tinctoria; assembly: GCA_010577795.1. NCBI lineage: Eukaryota > Viridiplantae > Streptophyta > Magnoliopsida > Brassicales > Brassicaceae > Isatis > Isatis tinctoria. The sequence continues at coordinate 27,541 of VHIU01000608.1, read as the reverse complement.
AAAAGAAGTCAACAAAATTGACCTGGTAGAAGCCAACAGAGTTGAGCATAAGGCTGAAGTTCATAGCAGCGATGGAGACGTTAGCGACGATAGAGAACCAGAGAAGCTCCCATAGAGGAATATGCTTCGATGCAGAGAGTCCCGTGGCGTTCGACACCATACCAACAAGCGCGGTGAGCGCGAAGTGGAATCCCGTTAGCGTCGTCGCTTCAAAACACACGAGAAACCGTCAGGTTTTTCATGAAAAAAAGCTTGAGATGAGATGAGATCAGAGGAAGGGAGAGAGGTGAGACGTACCAAAGCTGAATCCGAAACCAGAGGAAGACATGAGCTGTTTATTAGCCATGATGATTCCGACGGAGCTGATGATATTCATACCCCATGCTCCCACGTCCGAGACTGACGACTGTTTCTTCTCGCTCTCCGTTTTCTCCATTCTCTTCTTCTTCGAATTGCGGAAATATTGGACGCTTTTTTTTATCAGATCTCGATTTGGATAATAAAACCTCGTGCAAGCGAAGACGAGATCTGAATCTCGATTCGCTTGCAGATTGGAGAATTAAACACAGAGGAAGACAAAAAGAAGAAAAAGGAAAATGAGATCTGCGAAGAGAAGAAAAGTCCGATTCACGCCGTTGAAGCGGCGAAGAAAGCCAAAAAAGCCCAAACAACACACGAAATAAACAAACACGTCTCTCTCTCGAGATAAGTTTCCCTCTACTTATTGTACAGTGCTTCACACTTCGTCGTCGTCGCTGGCTATCACAAGCAAGCTTCCACCATTGATGCCTTTTTTTTTTTTCTCTTTTGGATTTGTTAAATTCGTTAATACTCGAGATTTCGAAACATATATTATATTAATATAGGAATATTTAATTAATAATTATTCATTGACGTGTGTCGTTTACCTTATTTGACCTTCTTCTTACTTTTTTCGGTCCACTTGTCTGTTATTTGAAGATGAGTTCTATATAAGGATAGCTTTGTATTTTCGCACCACTATTAACGTCAAGCTTTTAATGTTCCTCTTTTAATAAAAAATCAACTTCCGATTAATTAATCAACGTTTTGTACTTGAATTAAGCCAACTGGGAACTGATCAACGGGTAATTAAAACGGGTTGATTAATTTATTTGGAAAGTACCGAGATGGGCAACTAATAATAATATATATAATATTTTTTTTTTTGGTACGCTAATAATATAATTTTTTTGCATCAACGGCTATTACATATCAAGCCTCATGATTTACAGATCTAAATGTAAAAGAGAATATAAAGGAAAATTAAGGGAGTAGTTTTCACATTTAATTGTCGAAAAGAAAACATCATAATTTCCACCACTGGTCATGGTGGCACCGTCACACTCACACTGAAAGCCAAAGATTTCGAAACTAAATTATTGAGTTTGTCTCTTGTTCCAGCTATTCCTACTTGCTTGCAGTATCATTTGAAAAAGAAAAAAAAAAATTCCTACAACAAATAATTAGTTTCGCAATGTGTTTAATAAATAGTTTTAGTCAAAAATGATGGTTCTCTATAACCATCAAATAAGGAGATTTAAATGACAGAGCTAATGCATTTGTTATTAGTACTTTATAAGTGGACAAAAACCTACAAATCTTAGCTTGTGCCTCAACACAAATAGTAATGAGAACACATGATCTCCAGCAGTAACACGTTATCACAAAAGAGTCTTTTTCATGTGACTTTCAATATCAATCATATTCTCCTAACAAGCCCAAATTCACATTCAATCGCCATTCCCCAAAACCCAAAGAATAAAAGCATAATTCTACACAGAATGGCACCCATCTGCAACAATACAAAAGGCTTTTAAGAAGCAAAGAAACAACTAAAGAGATACATACCTCTGGTCTCACCTGAATCGGTCATAGCCAGTCTAAGAGTGTCTCTCTGCGCCAGGTGGCGGCACATGCATTGGACTGTTATAGTTGGATGGTTGATGTTTGTCCATCTAAAGTCTAAACCATACACAGAACACTAGATTATGGAATGAAGGAGTACCAATTCTCATTCTTGAATCTCTAAACCATGAATGTATTCTGGAGTGTGAAAATTTGTATCTAAATCGCTAATGATTCCAGGTTGTTTCCTCTGGGTTACAAACTAACAATACATAAAGCTTTCTCGCCGTTACTTTCAGAAAATCCAAAACATTTTAGACCACACAAGTCTAGGAATTTTAATAAACAGGGCAGTGAAAAAGAGAGAGTAAGTTTTCCCAAATCTGATTCCAACAATGGAAAATTGTTTAGTGCTCTTTCTCTTCCAAACTGTTGCAGCTGCTCCTGAACCATTGAGCAAGGTGGGGCTACACAGACTAGCCTTTTCTGGAGACAACCGACACGACTTAACTTGGTTTCTTATTTATGTTTGACTGTTTCATGTGATAATCAGTGTGTCATTAAATCTTCTATAGTATTAAACATTCATTTGAATCTCAATTTCCCATTCTGATGATGCTATCGTCCCTTGTTTTAGTCCACTTCATATGAAAAACAGAGCATTATCTTCCTCGAACTCTACATTTTTTTGTCGGTGGTCAAAGTCAGGTAGAATCAAAAGAAAAAAGAAGGGAATGGAAAAATGATTGAAATCATATGAGGCCCCATTTATGTTCTCTATAAGCTCAAGTGGATCACAAGTCGAACCTGAAATGGGCTTAAGATTCAAAGTGGTTGCTCTTCAATGTCGTCAATGAATACGTCACCAAGATGCAAGTGGGTGGGGTCTCCACGGATGCGTCCTCAATGACGTCCACGTTCCATAAGACGAAACAAGAACTTGCTTTCCTAATTCTCCAAACTTTAATCAATGTATCTATATATATATCCAGTTTTACGCCAACGTCGGTATTCTTAGAAATGGAAAACGCAGTTGCAAAACAGAGTATCCCTCTCCTCACGCCCTATAAGATGGGAAGATTTAATCTTTCCCACAGGTATATAATGTCTTTCCTTTATTGTTTTGATGAATTATGCGTTCTAGCTCGTCGTTGAGACTCTCGTCCTCTGTCCTTACAATATAAGCTTTTGTTTATTCAGGGTTGTTCTGGCACCATTGACGAGACAGAGATCGTACGGAAACGTTCCTCAGCCTCACGCTGTCTTATATTACTCTCAGAGAACGACGCCAGGAGGGTTTCTCATCACTGAAGCCACCGGAGTTTCAGATACAGCTCAGGGGTAACTAAACACTGCTCATTTCTTTCTGTTAAAGTTTACGCTTTTATTTGTGGGTTTTGATCTTAAACTATGAAACTAAGACCTCTCACTTTTGTGTGATTCTGGTCTTGAAGATATCAAGATACTCCGGGGATATGGACTAAAGAGCATGTAGAGGCATGGAAGCCAATCGTGGATGCTGTTCACGCCAAAGGTGGTGTCTTCTTCTGTCAAATCTGGCATGTTGGCCGGGTGTCTAATCGAGGTTTGTCATTTAAAGTTGTAATCTTTGGGCTGGTGAAATCCTTTCAACGATCTTTAGGATACGTTCCTCAGTGTCACGCTGTCTTATATTATTGTGTTTTTTTTTTTTCAGGTTTCCAGCCAAACGGGCAAGCTCCCATCTCTTGTACAGACAAGCCATTGATGCCTCAAGTCCGTGCTAATGGCATCGACGAAGCCCTCTTTACCCCTCCAAGACGGCTAAGCACTGAAGAAATCCCCAGCATTGTCAACGATTTTAGGCTTGCAGCAAGAAACGCTATGGAAGCTGGTAAGCAAACTTCGGACTGGGAGAAACTAAGCATTGATGTTCGAGAAGCTATAAATTCAACACACTTAATACATGTGTCCTTGAAATGTTGTTGTTGCAGGCTTCGATGGAGTAGAGATTCATGGCGCTCATGGCTACCTGATCGACCAGTTCATGAAGGACACGGTGAATGATAGAACTGATGAATACGGTGGATCATTGCAAAACCGTTGCAAATTCGCTCTAGACATAGTTGAAGCAGTGGCTAACGAGATCGGTCCAGACCGTGTTGGAATCAGGCTCTCTCCGTTCGCCGACTACATGGAATCCGGAGACACTGACCCACAAGCACTAGCGGTTCACATGGCGAGATCTCTGAACAAATACGGAATCCTCTACTGTCATGTGATCGAAGCCAGAATGAAAACAGTAGGAGAAATAGCAGAGTGTCCTCACACGCTAATGCCGATGAGGAAAGCCTTTCAGGGGACTTTCATCTCCGCGGGAGGTTTCACGAGGGAAGACGGTAATGAGGCCGTGGCAGAGGGACGAACCGACCTGGTTGCTTACGGTCGGTGGTTCCTAGCGAACCCGGATCTGCCTAAGAGGTTCCAAGTTGATGCACCGCTGAATAAATACGATAGGCCAACGTTTTACACTTCTGATCCTGTCGTGGGTTACACGGATTACCCTTTTCTCGAATCAACAACAGCTTAAAATTGTTATCAGTAATGTTATGTGTTTCCCTTATGCTGTAATAAGTTTCTGGCATTTCAATGGTCATTGTAGCAACTAGCAATCTGGGCTTTTTTGTTACTTTAAACTCATTCTATACCTTCACAATAATTTCAACGGAACAACACATTATCACAAAAGAGCTTTTTCAACATCAATCACTTCTTCTAACAAACCCAAATTCACATTAAAGCCTTCAAAACCAAAGAAAAAAACAACTGCAATATACTAAGACTGCGAGTTTATATATATACTAAGAGACACCTCCTATTCTCACCTGAATCAATCATAGCCAGTTGAAGTACGTTTCTCTGCGCCAGGTGGTGGTGCAGGTCTTGGGAAGTAATAGTTGAATTGTTCATCTCCAAGTTTCGGTTCCTCCACGTAAGGGCTTTTTGGTTCCTACGGTTGCCCAACGAAGAAAACAGTTAATAAGATGCACTTGAGCAGAGTCTGTTCTTCTATCATTATGCTGAATGAGAGTGTTCCACTAAACACACAAGCATAAATGTCGTGCAAGTCAACTTATCCTCCATTGTTGAAGATGGAGATAGATGAATTTCGTAACAAAGGTTTATATAATTAATAGATTACCTGAGAGCCAGTGGTAGAGTGAGAGGCTTCATTAGATTTTGGTGATACAGAGGAATCATTCTCGTTTAGTTTTTGAGGTTCAGTTCTTGTTAAAGGATCACTCTCACTAGCTGTTTTGGCTCTCTGCATGAACCATACGTTAAAACCCTTGAATCGGCCCTTCTACTTAAATTACAAATCTCATTTGAAAAAAGACGCGCCAGATTATAAGAAATGAAACCTGGAAGATCTTTCCCAGAGTTTTTAGCCCTCTTGCTCTTGTACGCAGCTCCTCTCTTTTGGCATCCGGATCTTGAAGAACCTAGACAACAAGCATCGTAAAAAGGTTTACAAACCGAAGAAATTGAACTAAGAGGCCAGATAGAGTGAAGGACTGGTTAAGCTAGACAACCAGCTGACAAACTCGGGAAAGAGTGGCTTCAATATCAGCAACATTGAGCTTCCATAGAGAATCAACCATCACTCTTTTATGGGACTGAAGGTATTCCTCAAGTTCCTCCTCACTGTAGTTTCCTTCACCACTTAGGTGCCTTTTCATTTCCTCCTGCAGCTGGAACAAAGCGAATGCGCCTAGGATGACAGTAAAAAGCCAAGAAAAGTAAACAACAATCACATGTCTTGCTTCCTAAGAGAGAAGACCATATCTAGAAATTTAACAAGAACTTTCTTCATTTAGTTTCTACTTTTGTAACCTACACCGAAATTCCAACATAAGCACGAATTTGATAGAGTGACTTTTGTTTCCGATGCCACTAACCTGTTGCAGCAGTTAGTTGGGATTTGATGTAGTGACCTTTGTTCCTAAACCATTCAGCAACAAATGGTACCCCGAGCAAGATAGCCTTCTTCCCAAGCTCTTTTGATGCTTGTCTAACATATATATACCCAACTGTATTCAACATATCCACACCATACGCTGAAGAAGATCAAGATAGAAGGAGGCGAGACCCAATTTATTACAGAGATAGTATTGGTTTGAGAGATAATGCATAATTAAGAAACACGGAACAGTCATACAGAATATATTGTTACCTGCATTCGAGAGTCTAACCATTTCAGCTTCAGCGTTAGTAATAAACTCGTCTTTGTTTACCATATATTCGTTCAGGCGGTCTTTGAGAATCCGAGCAAGCTTGTCTTCTCTTTCTTTCTGGGCAGTCTGAAGCCAAACACAACCCACATTCTTAGCAAAAATTCGTACAAGGAAGACTTAAGTTTGAGAAAGGGACATTGATAGATCCAAAACGTACCCTCATTTTTTCTTGAATCTTTTTGGTATCAAGCATATCCCCTTCAGTGAAAATATCAAGTGAAGCCATTGATGCCATAGCAAGCTGTCCTATGTAACCTTCAAAAAGTTCGCTACCAAAAAGCATTGCAAATATTTCCGCAGGATCGATGATTGCATCACTGAAAGGATGAACAAAAGACAAAAGTAAGCACCAACGAGAAAAGAAACAAATACTTTTTGCACCGAGAAGATCCATCTCGCTAAGACTTCTCCACAAGAAGAAAGAGACTAACGTTGAGATCCCTGACTTCCCATATGCATCATAAGCTTGGCGTTGTGCTGAATCACTTAGTACTTGATAGGCCTCTCCCAACACCTGCATAAGAATCTACTCTTTCAAAAACCACCCAGAACATCCAACATGGTAATAGAAAAAACAAAAACTCTTATGTCCAACAATGAGATAAACATAAACTTGACACTAATGATTTCAGGTAACATCCTCTTTGTGACAATACGCAAGCTTATGAGTTATCACCAAGTAAGTTTTCCAGAATCTGATTCCAAGAATGGAAATTGTTTCTCTTCCAAACATTAAAAATCTGAACTTGCCTGGAAATTGTGTGCGGCTTGAGGATCATTCGGGTTTTTATCTGGATGAACTTGGCGTGCCTGTGTATACAATAAACAAAAACGAGCCAAAACAGGGCAACAGTCACTATACTTGTTCACATCAAAATTTCAAACTGGAATCGTCATTCCCCCCAATTCAAAAGAGCAAGATAGAAAGGTCTCTTCCCAGATTTATGATTCAAAAGAACAGAGAAGAGAAATATAACCTTGATGTAGTAAGCTTTCTTGATCTCAGACTCTGTAGCAGTTGGGCTAACGCCGAGCACATCGTAGTACTCTGTTTCCTTCACCATTTAATCCTCTCTGATCACACAAATCCAACCGAATCTCACTGACTCAGATCGCTGAAGATGAAAACAGCAAACTTAGACAGAAGAGCACCAGAGACTAACTTCTCTTCTTCTCTTGAATAGTTCGACGAGAAACTCCACGCGCCGGCGATGTACTTCAAAATGAACCGACGAAGCTTTTCTTTGCTCTTTCTTATTCTTCAATTTTACTTTCTTTTTCTGTTTTGTTCGCTTTCGCTGGTCGAGTCAAAGAAGAAAGTCTTTTACTTTTTTTCGAAGGTGTATACGTTTCCATTTGAATCAGCAAAAAAAAGAAGGACATTTATATATTCTCCACGCGGTTTTTCGTCAGCTTCTCGTTGGATTTTTTTTTTTTTTCCATAGAGATGAAGAATCCATGTCGACCAAAAAAAGGGATCCGATACATATGTCACTTACCGCGAAATTATGTTGCGAATCTAACTGTATCAGGAGACGGCAACAAGTTTAACACAATTATAATAACTAATCATTATTTATTATTATGGGTCATCGCATCCCACACGGACTGAAAAAGAGCGGGTATGAGCTGGTGGTGAACAAGAGCGGGAACGGTGGCGACGAACAGGTGAAGTAGCCTGAACGCATTTGCAGAGCGGGTACGGGTCATCGTATCCCACACGGACTGAAAAGCGGCGATCACATAGCGCTGGAATGTCGCCGTGTCTGCAGGAACAGTAGGTGGAGGAGGTAAGGACGTAAAAGGGAGATAGCCAGCAGGATCCGGTACGACATCGTCCTCAGCGGCGATAGCGGCAGCGGTAGAAGTAGCTCATCTGCGTCTGCGAGAAACCGGGGCATCTCGTACCTCAGTGTGAGCAGGTCGAAAGCAAAGCTGCTCAGGATCATCCCCTATGGTGGTGAGGGCAGACTGAGGTAGCTAAACCAATCGAGTCCCCTCGGTGTCTCTGTAAACCCACATCGACTCATCCTTAAGACAGTGAACGTTTTTCAGGTGGTCCACATCCATAAGGGAGCGCTGAGGAATGACAGAGCATCCATCTGTCGGGATCCTCAGATGTCTGAAAATAGGGGTAAGAAGGTTCCCAACGCTCTCGGATTTCCTACCGGTGCCCGAGAAAGGCTTGGTCTTCAATGAGACCAAGTGGTGGGCGAAAACAGCACCAAAGCTGACTGTGCGCTCCGGAAGAGGACCGGTAAGCTCAGAGGCGATGACGTTTCGCATACTGTTTGAAAGATAACAGAAAACAAAGATGGAGTTGATAGTTACCTGCGATTGATTTCTTGATGAAACTGACAAGAGAGATGAAGATGGAGCTGTAGTTCTTGGAATCGGATGAAGCTCTCGATAGGGTTCTTCTTCTCGTCCTGAGAAGTTTAGGGATTCCAGATTTACTTTTTTGGTGGTTAAATGAATCGCAGATGTCGAGACAAAATTGAAAAACGAAATCGGTGACAAAAGTTTAGGGATTACACTTTCATTCGGATTCGTTCAGGCGAATTATGCGATATAAGGGATATTATCGAAGTGTCGTTATGCGTTTCTTCGGGTACCCGAACGGATCCGGATTAAAAACCGATCCGAAACAAAATCCAAAACACATTTGCTTTGGAACCGTTCGGATTATTAGCCTTAACCGAATCCAGACCGAATCGGTTATTTTGGATCGGTTTATATGCCCAGGACTACGAGGTGGATGATTCAAGCGATCAATAAAAGTGAGATGAAATAAATAATTATTTAGATACAAATACCGAAAATTGCTTCGCCGCGCATTTGTACTTTGACGCATCGGATTCCACTTTATTATTGTAAAACCGAGAATCGTAGGGCATCTATCGGACGGTTGATATTCTCTATTTTCTCTTTTCAATCCAACGGCTGAGACTGCTTTGAAATCCTTGTTCAGTGATGTCGTTTATTTATTTACTAGTATTTAGCTCTTGCGTTGCAAGGGGATTAGAATTTGTAAGTAATACTAATATGAGAAATACCCTCAAATACCACACTTTCATGTTTTTCTGACAAAATACCACACCAAAGTGAAAATGATAAAAATAACATTTATTTAATGGTTTAAAAATAATTAAATTAATAAATTTGGGTTTAAAAGTCATTAATTAGAGTTTAGATTTTGGGTTTTAGGGTTTACGTTTAAGGGATTGGGAAGAAACATATGAAAATAAATGTATAATAGTCTTTTTTGTCTTAAAAAAATGTCATTTTTGTCATTTTCATCTTGGTGTGATATTTTTGTCACAAAAACATGAAAGTGTGGTATTTTTGAGAATTGCCCTATTAATATTTGTAAAAATAATTAAAAATATAAATATTATGTAAATCAATATAAATCATAATTTAAAATTTGAAAATGCTTAAAAACAAAAAATTATTACCACTGGCTTATACTGTTATAATTTAGGATTCTTAAGTAATATTATTATTATCCGTATAAATAGTTAAAAAATAAATATAGATTGAATTAATAAAAATTAATTTTGAAAGTTGGTGAAAAAGAAAAATTAATTAACATTTGTTCATTTGGGAATATTAATATTTTTAAGTATTATTATTATCTGTAAAACTTATGTTAAAAAAATAAATAATATGTAATTAAGTTATAAATCATAATTTAAAAATTGAAAATGCTTAAAAATAAAAAATGGGATTTATATAGTTTACCTAACTTAATGATTTTGCTATTCTAGTAGATGCCTGTATTTATAAGACCATCCATTTGTTGTTAAAAAATGAAATTGCTAAATTTCTTTCCTTCATTTCGCATTTGATCAGAAAATATAGCAAAAAAATTACCAATAGAAGCGGCCTTCGTCCCATTTTCTCAACCAATACAGACCCAATATAGATTATGGAACCTACAATCAAGAACACATGAGCACAATTAAATGTAGTCCTTGGAAGGTTCTTTTGAAGCATAGAACGAAACTATGCGTAAAGACATACCTTGAGCGCTGGCAGAATCAATGAGCCAATGCTACTTGGAAAACCTGTTTTGAGTAAAAAATATTTGTTACTCCAAGTGAAGACAAATCAATTCTTGTTACACGCAGAACAGAGTTTGTTTTTCTATTTACCTCCTTTATCAAATACGCTACCGACATAGAACATAATCCCCGAGCTTCCGAAGAGCTGTTGAAGAAGCATCAGCCCCACACCAACAAAATCTTCTCACTCAGAACATATACAGAGAAATCATCAATTGATAACTTTGTTTAACTGCTTAATTACAAAATCATTGCATTTGCCTAAGATTAAGATACTCCACTCTCGAATTCAGTAAAAGCAACACTAATTCAATATTATGAACATCAAAGCATCTGTTGACTTACCAGAATGTAATTTCTCCAGAACCAGTGGACGTTACATGAATCGCGTGTCCCATTGAATCCATCAAAGTCCGGTACGCGCTATGGGCGAAGTAGAATCCCGAGACTGCTCTCTCCCAAGTCTCCGACGGACTATCCCAACAATCATCCTCGCCCATCGCCTCAGCCTCCGGTGCCGGTTCGATTACTCGGCGATGATGACTCGGTTAATCTTCTTTCCCAGACAATTCTCCTCTACTGCTCTCCTCACAGCCTATACCTCCGAAAGCTCCGGCATGTTTTCTCGTCGGCGAAATTAGGGCTTTGTTTTTCTCGGGTTTCCCCTTGGCGCGCTTTTATTTCCTCTGTTTAGCTTCCCATTTAATAACTAAATCATATTCGTTGCTTCTTGTAGAAGAAGGAGAGAGAGATGGCGACAAAGGAGAGAAAAAAGGTAAGTCGAAATTGAAGAAGAAGGAGAAATAGAAACCAAACCGCAGAAAAAAACTTGATCAAGCAATTTATTTAAAATGTGGTGGTGGTGGTTTCTTCAGAAAACGTGGTGGTAGTAGTTTTCCAGAAAATTAGGGATTTCAGAAAACGTGGTGGGGGTGGTGAAGTATCCCACGACTAAAATTTTTTTTCATTCAGGTAATTTTTTTTTTTTATTCGACCATTATCTTTTCTCGGGTTTCCCCTTGGCGCGCTTTTATTTCCTCCGTTTAGCTTCCCATTTAATAACTAAATCATATTCGTTGCTTCTTGTAGAAGAAGGAGAGAGAGATGGCGACAAAGGAGAGAAAAAAAGGTAAGTCGAAATTGAAGAAGAAGGAGAAATAGAAACCAAACCGCAGAAAAAAACTTGATCAGGCAATTTATTTAAAATGTGGTGGTGGTGGTTTCTTCAGAAAACGTGGTGGTAGTAGTTTTCCAGAAAATTAGGGATTTCAGAAAACGTGGTGGGGGTGGTGGAGTATCCCACGACTAAATTTTTTTTTCATTCAGGTAAATTTTTTTTTATTCGACCATTATCTTTTTATGCATAACTTTTTTTTAAAGAAAAAAAACTAAAGCATAAGCCACGTGGTAGAACCTGATTCGCCAAGTGACTTGTGCTTTAGTATATTAAGGATTCACCTTCCAGAATATTTTTGTTTTCTCCCTCATTCCATTATTCTCATCCAATTCCCCCCAGTCCTTCATCCATTCTTATTCAATCTCAACATACATTTTTTAATTCGTTTAAATCTTATTGATTATATTTTAGAAAAATAGTTAGGAATTCTTTTTATTTTACAAATGTTATACTGATTAAGATAATATGCTTTTTTGTTCTTCAGATTTTAAGATTTTTTTTACTCTTGATATGTATACCTCATATTTTTAATCATCAAAAATAAAAGAAGAAATATTTTCCCTTCTAAATTTGATGAAGAAAAAGAAAACAACATAAAAAAAATAATGTCATCAGATAAAATTTTGTTCAATTTTAGATCAATTTTTTATTTATTATATTGTCATGATTAATAACGATGAACTTGATGTTTGTTGGTGGCAAATTTGAGAACTATAAGCTTTCCACATAAAATGCATTTTGACTGGTTTTATATAATTGCTAATGATATTTAATTTGTTGATGGTATAAAATACATTTTAATCTTTGCATTTTGTATATTTTGTCTAAATATATTCTTTTAAGTTCAAATTTATCTAGCTTTATGTTCGTGTTTGACTTCACTCTTCGTATATAGAGCAATCTCTTTACATTCTAAAAGGATAATTAAAATGCCAAAAATATTGAATACCATATATTAAATCCTGAGAATAATAAATTTATAACGAAAATCCTAATGATATTATTGCATAACTGAGAATAAGTTGAAATTCTATGTATAATAATAATCTAAAATGAATGTATGGCACGAGTAATAGTATGTTAGATATTTTGTTAAGACGAGTAAAGAATATTTATCAAAATATTCTACAACTGTATGGTAGAATAATCATGTATAGGATGAAATCTCTGCAATATCTTGAATATCAGAAAATAGTATAGATTATATTTAAAACAAATATATCCGTTTAATTAAATTAGTTATAAGTTGATTCTGATTTAGTTATATAATATCCAATTATCGGGGTAAGCATTGTACGTCAACACTTCTATATCAATCACCTCAACATGGATGAACAAAGCAGTGCTCAAGAGTTGATTCAACCGTTTCTAATAACAGTCACCGATATCACCGGAGAAGTTCAGGAAGTCCCATCAATATCATCTGAAGGTTATGTTCCATATCTTTAGCTTAGTATCAATTCTCTTTAAGTGTATTGGAGTCTCTTGATAGATTAGAGGGTTCAGGTATAGCTTAGTCATGTGAGAGTCACGTGTATTCAGCTGAGTTATAAAGCTGTTTTTTAGTCGTCTTCTAGATTCATTCGATACGAGATAGAGAGAGAGTAGAAAGATTGAGAGACTCCATCGTTGTAACAGAACAAGCTCAAGCTCGAGCAAGATTAAGGAATTGCTGCAAGTGGAGCAGCCCCGGTGACGTAGCTCCTCTTCCGTGGTTGCGAAGAGCGAGTGAACACCGGGTAAACAATCCGGTGTGTCGTTTCTCTTATCTTTCTTGATTGCATAGATTTCATCTGTTTGCTTAGGTTGATTAGGTTCCGATTCGTACAAATTGGTATCAGAGCCAGGTTTGGCGGCTTAAGTAGACTGATCGGATCTAGATCTTTGCTAGGATGAAGGAATCTAAGGTGAAAATCGATAGGTTTGATGGGCAGGGGGATTTCTCTCTCTGGAAACGTCGTATGTTTGCTTTTCTAAGTGTTTCAGGTCTTAAGGACGTACTCGTCGAGAAAGTTGCAAAGGTGGAGCAAAGCGACTCGAGCGATGAGGAAGAAGACTCGGAGAAGACAAAGAAAGCAATCAAAGACGAAGAAGAAAGGCTGGAGCGATGCGAAAACGCAATGAATCTGATCTTCCTAAACGTCGGGGATCATGTATTGCGAAAGATCGAGAAGTGTACCACAGCAGCCCAAACTTGGTCACTTCTTGAGAAGCTGTATATGCCGAAGTCTCTGCCCAACAGAGTCCATGCGCAACTCGAATTGTACGGGTTCAAGATGGATGAACAACGAAGCATTGATGAGAACGTGGATGATTTTCTTAAGCTTGTAGGAGATCTCAGCAACCTTAGTATAGAGGTTCCAGATGAAGTTCAAGCCGTGCTCATACTAAACGCTCTCCCAGCTAAGTATGATCAGCTAAGGGAAACCTTAAAATACAGCAGAACGGCAATCAGAGTTGAAGATGTGGTCAGCTCGGCCAAGTCGAAAGAAAAAGAGCTTAAAGGAAGCTCAAGTTCGAAGTCCAACTCTGAAGCTCACTATACTAGAGGAAGAAGCGAGTCACGTGGCTCATCAAGCAACAAGTCAAAGAAAGACAGATCCAGATCTAAGTCAGAAGAAAGAAAGAAGGGCAGTTGTTGGATATGTGGAAAGGATGGCCACTACAAAAAACAATGCTATAAGTGGCTTGAAAGGAATAAAGGGAAACATCATTCAACAAGCAAAGGAGAGTCATCACTGGCTAAAGATGATGCTCAAGATCTAGTTGGCCTCATAGCGGATGAAGCTAATGCATCTCAAGGAGACAAGGATTGGGAAGAGTGGGTTCTAGATTCTGCATGCTCGTTCCACATGACTCCAAGGAGAGATGTGTTTATCAACTTCAAAGACACGTCCAGTGGGAGAGTCAGAATGGCAAACAACTCTTATGCGGATGTAAAAGGCATAGGATCTGTAAGGTTTACAAATCCGGACAATACTACCTTTGTCCTGCATGACGTGAGGTTCATGCCAGAGATTGGAAGAAATTTAATCTCAGTTGGCACTCTCGAGAATAAAGGATGTGAATTCAAAGGTTCTAAAGGTGTTATGAAGGTCATCAAGGGATGCACTGTCATTCTCAAAGGAGCAAGAAAGCCTGGGGATACTCTGTACATTCTACAAGGAACAGCTAAGGTCTCAGAAACATGTGCCGCAGAAACAAGTAGAACAAAGACTCAAGACTCAAGAGAAGCTCATACCAAGTTGTGGCACAGTCGTTTGGGTCACGCAGGGCCTAAAAGCTTAGAGATACTGGCAAAGAAAGGTTGTATCAACGGAGAAGACTTAACAGAGCTCAAATTCTGTGAGGATTGTGTAATTGGAAAAACACACAGAGCTGGGTTTGGTACCGCGAAACATGTTACCAAGAATAAGCTTGACTATATACACTCGGATCTGTGGGGATCTCCTAATGTCCCACTGAGCCTTGGAAGATGTCAATACTTCATATCATTCACGGATGATTGGTCGAGAAAGGTCTGGGTCTACTTTCTCAGAACAAAAGATGAGGCGTTCAACAAGTTTGTGGAATGGAAAAGAATGGTCGAAGTGCAAACTGAAAGGAAGGTAAAGAAGCTGAGAACCGACAACGGGCTAGAATTCTGTAATCTCAAGTTCGATCAGTTTTGCAAAGACGAAGGTGTGGTGAGGCACAGGACATGCACGTATACGCCTCAGCAAAATGGGGTCGCAGAACGACTCAACAGGACTATCATGAACAAGGTCAGGAGTATGCTCAGTGAAAGTGGTCTTCAACAACAGTTCTGGGCTGAAGCAGCATCAACTTCAGTCTATGTGATCAACCGCTCTCCTTCCTCAGCGATTGATTTCAACATTCCAGAAGAAATGTGGACATCAGCAACTCCTAGCCTAGAAGGTTTGAAAAGGTTTGGATGTGTAGTTTATATTCATTCAGATGAAGGCAAACTAAACCCGAGGGCCAAGAAAGGTATTTTTACAGGTTATCCGGAGGGAGTGAAGGGATACAGGGTGTGGCTACTCGAGGAGAAGAAATGCGTGATTAGTCGGAATGTGGTGTTTAGAGAAGACATGGTCTACAAGGATCTCAAAGCCGACACACACACAGGTACGATAAATGATAGTGGTTTATCTGACAAGTCTATTAGCTATGATCTTGCAGAGAAAGATGAGGAGTCAGGAGACAATACTCATAAAGATGATTCACAAGAAGAATCAGGAGAGAAGTCTACTCAAAGTCAGGCAAATGTCCCAGGATCAGAACCAGAAGACGCACAAGATCTCCAAGGTTATCAATTGGCAAGGGATCGTGAAAGAAGAACACTAAAACCGTCAATAAGGCTAGAAGATTACCAAGTCTATCCAGATGACGAGGACATTGCCGGCTTTGCTTACGTGATGGTGGAAGATGGAGGTAGTCCAGAACCTCAAAGCTACAAAGAAGCGATGAGTGATCCTGATGGAGACAAATGGTCCGAAGCAGCAGGAGAGGAGATGGGTTCTCTAAAGAAGAATAGGACGTGGAGACTAGTCGACAGGGATCCTAAGCAAAAGCCTATTGGATGCAAGTGGGTGTTTAGGAGGAAAGCAGGGATCTCAGGGGTAGAAGAACCGAGGTTTAAAGCGAGATTAGTGGCTAAGGGATATTCACAGAAGGAAGGAGTGGATTATCAGGAGATTTTCTCGCCTGTGGTTAAGCATATATCTATCAGATTTCTCCTCTCAGCAGTTGTTCACCACGACATGGAGCTAGAACAAATGGACGTCAAGACCGCGTTTTTACATGGTTTTCTGGATGAGCAGATTTTCATGGATCAACCAGAGGGATATGTTGATAAGGATTTTCCAGATAAAGTCTGTCTTCTCCAGAAGTCACTGTACGGTCTTAAGCAATCACCTCGTCAGTGGAATGCGAGATTTGATGAGTTTATTCAGCGGAATGGATATAGCAGGAGTGATTATGATCAATGTGTTTATTACAAGGCGCTCAAGAAGGAAGATTACATCTACCTACTGCTATATGTAGATGATATTCTGATAGCGTCGAAGGATAAACAAGAGGTTTGTAAGCTGAAAGTGTTACTAAGCTCAGAGTTCGAGATGAAGGATCTCGGGAAAGCAAGCAAGATTCTAGGTATGGAGATTACAAGAGATAGAGCTAAAGGAACCTTGACTATATCTCAGGAGAGCTACGTGCTCAAGGTTTTGGGAAATTACAGAATGGATCATTCCAAGTCTGTAGCGACACCAATGGGGATCCACTTCAAGCTCAAGTCTGGTACAGAAAAGGAAGTCCGAGAACAGGAGGAGTACATGAAGAGTATACCCTATCAAAGCGCAGTTGGTAGTTTGATGTACTCAATGATAGGTACCAGGCCTGACTTGGCGTACTCGGTTGGTGTGGTATGTAGGTTTATGAGCGAACCATTGAAGGAACACTGGCAAGCAGTGAAATGGATATTTCGATATCTGAATGGCTCTCTCAGGAACAAGCTATGTTACAGAAAGGAGGGAGAGTTCATAGTCAGAGGTTATTGCGACTCGGATTATGCTGGTGATTTGGATAATAGAAGGTCGACAACAGGAATTGTGTTCACAGTTGGAGGTAATACAATTAGTTGGAGATCGAGCTTGCAGAAAGTGGTAGCGTTGTCTACTACGGAGGCAGAATACATTGCTCTTACGGATGCAGCTAAGGAGGCAGTATGGTTAAAAGGATTCATGAATGAGCTTGGTTTCAAACAAGAGACTGTAACGGTGTACTGCGACTCACAAAGCGCTATCGCACTATCGAAGAATGCTGTGTTCCACGAGAGGACAAAACATGTGGCAGTCAAGTATCACTTCATTAGGGATTTGATTGCAGCAGGATTCATTCAAGTGACAAAGATAGCTACAGCCTATAATCCGGCTGATATCTTTACCAAAGTGTTACCAGTTGGGAAGCTTCAGAGTGCGTTGAAGTTTCTCAGGATCTCAGAAGAATAGAGATGAGTCGTAAAGACTCAAACAGCTGAGTGGGTTTACTCAGGTATTTAAAACAGCTGAATGGGTTTATTCAGAAAGTTGTTACAAGGTGGAAGGTCGTCTCAAGGAGCTTCAAGTTGTGAGGTTCAAGGAGGAGCTTTGTGATAAGGAACAAGGAGGAGATTTGAAGGTTATGTTCCATATCTTTAGCTTAGTATCAATTCTCTTTAAGTGTATTGGAGTCTCTTGATAGATTAGAGGGTTCAGGTATAGCTTAGTCATGTGAGAGTCACGTGTATTCAGCTGAGTTATAAAGCTGTTTTTTAGTCGTCTTCTAGATTCATTCGATACGAGATAGAGAGAGAGTAGAAAGATTGAGAGACTCCATCGTTGTAACAGAACAAGCTCAAGCTCGAGCAAGATTAAGGAATTGCTGCAAGTGGAGCAGCCCCGGTGACGTAGCTCCTCTTCCGTGGTTGCGAAGAGCGAGTGAACACCGGGTAAACAATCCGGTGTGTCGTTTCTCTTATCTTTCTTGATTGCATAGATTTCATCTGTTTGCTTAGGTTGATTAGGTTCCGATTCGTACATCATCGAATGACCAAGAATCTGAATCAGCTAATAACACCTCATGTTGGTCATCACTCTTCAAACTCCTCCTCATCATCACAATTATCGGTGTTTTCACAGTGTGTCTCGCGTTAATCATATGGATCACACCAAGCCCACGACGGTTCACGTACACTCCATGCATATAGCATTCAACGAGCGCCATCTTCCGATCTGGTCAGCAACTTTCTCTATCAAAAACGCCAACCAGAAACTCAGTGTCACGTATGAGAATCCCTCCGTGAGGATATTTCATCGGAAAAAACTCGTGGGGACGGTAAAAGCCGGGTCGTTCGGGCAAAAAGGCGGGGAACAAAATGAGGTGGTTGTGATGGGAGATGAAACCGGAGTTATCGATGAGGCGGCGGCTCGAAAATTAGAGGAGGATGTGGCGATGACCGGAAGCGTGATGGGCCTTGATATCGTGTTTGTAGGGAGAGAGTAGGGTTTTATCCAGGATCTTCTACTTTATGGGGAAAACAGAACATGACGGCTGTTTGTAAGAACGTGGGAGCTAATTTGTCTAATGATGGTGACAACCTCTTTAGGACAAAGAGATGGGCTTTGTCGTTTCAAGGCCGACGAGACTGTCGTGTACGTCTCCCTATCTTTTCTTAGGTTTAAGGACAGTCGCTGAAGTTTAGAAATACAATATTGGTAGACTTTTTGAAATGTTGCTGCATTTTGTTAGGGTTGTATGATGCTAGAGCTACATAACTTGTGATATGACATTCTGACTAATAAGTGATGTTTAATGATGACGAATAATAGACGACATTGGATGAGGTTTTAAGATCAACTATACATAGGCATCGAATATTATTGTTATTAGAGATTCAATTTACAATGGCAAAAGCAAAAGATCAGTTGAAAGTTGATCACACAATCCAATGGGTGCTATAATCGGATAATATATTATTTGAAGCTGTTTTTATTTTTCATGGATTTTGAGAAGCAAATCGGATGAATTGAGATCTGGAAGATATGGACTCAAGACGATAATATTGTTAATATTTTAATATTTTTTGGTATATTAAATTCTACATTATTGGCATCACAAAAAGATCTACCATTATCCAAAAAAAAGTCAATACAAGTCTCCAGAAGATAAAACCTAGAACGTTTTAAACGCGAGCATATCTCCAACGTCGAAGCGTTGTCGCTGTTACGGTGTAAAAAGGTTCAGTTGGTTTGCATTGACTTATTGCTTTCAGTTTCCACTAAAATCTCCCGGGTAAGTTTGAAAAAGTTTTTCACTGCACACCATATGCTCGATGAAATTCCCCATAGGGAATCAGTGGTTAAAGAAGAGTTTTTTTTTTTTTCCGTTTGTTAATCCAACAGTAGCTGAATTTCTAGTTTTGATTGGAATTTTCACTGTGCAGTCAAGATGCAGCCGCAGAGGTTGAAAAAGGCGATAATTGATAATCCTAAGAAGCTTGGGAATTTGATTGACTTGGTGAATCTTCCATCTATCCTACGTGAGTTCCTTGGTCAGTCCCAGATTTCTCGCCTGGGTTGTTTCATGCGTGTCTGGTCTTATATAAAGACCAACAATCTTCAGGTTAGAACAAGGGATCATTTAGTTATTTGCTAAAGAAGTCGTCTTTTTCTTTTTCTGTCATTGACTGATTGTTTTCTTATAAAAAGGATCCTAAGAACAAGAATGTATTGAATTGTGATGAAAAGCTGAAGAGCATTTTGCTTGGGAAGCAGCGAGTGGAGCTAGTTGATCTTCCTTCTCTTATCAAGTTGCATTTCACCAAAGCACCAAAGTCGAATTGTGAAGAAAAGTAAAGCTGTGATAGTCCGTCAAAACTGGATTCTTTGGTGCCGTCAGTTTGTTTCCATCTCTGTTATGGCGTGCATAAAGAGAGGTCTAATAGTTGAACTACATTTGAAATACAGATTGTCTCAGCGTTTCTGTTTTCTTTTTTCTTTGGATCCACGTCCGTTTCTCTATTCTTTTGTAAACAGTTTCTCCATGTCAGGTGGTGATCCGATATGTCTTTATGGATTCAAAACAGCATTTTAAGCAGTTACACAAACATATAGTTGTGAGAAAAAATGGTTCTTTTACAACATTCCGGAAGCTTGTTTACAAAAAACCCAAGCAACCTGACTGATCATTGCTACAAGCTACAAAATTGTAAGTACAACACAGAAAAAAAGAGTTAGTAGAAGAAAGAATGTAGATCAATCTGTTTGTGATGTGACTTGATATGTCAAAAGACATTTGTTTGCATCTGAAACATGTGAAAGGCTTCAATTCTATCAGCCAAGTAGCTAATCTCCTAGTACCCCGTTAGGCCGTTACACTTTGGAAACCTGCAAGGAGATAAAACAAGACAATCAGAAAAATTCTTGATGTAAGAGTAGTTTACACACTCGTAAAACCTTAGCCGAGGATACAAGACTTGTATAACTAACCGAACACTTCAGGATTCTTTATGTTTTCACAGACTATGTCGTATGGATTTCAGAAACACCAGCTGGATTCTGTCCAGCTCATTGTTCGACTTGGATTTTCAACTCCACATTGTTGTATTCTTTGATACACTTGCTTCGATAACAGATACATGTTGCTCTTTTCAGGAGCAGGCATCCCGTAAAAGGGAGCATGAAGAGAGATATCTTACGGAGAGATCCGTAAATGTGTATCATGAGAAATCCCTTAACATACTTCCTCTGTTCCGCTTGTATATCTGGTAAGCCCTCGTCACTAGATTCGCTTTAGCCAGCATACTGTTCTTCTTCAATCCTGAGATCATTGCCGTGTATGCTATTTTATCAGGCTCCACTCCTTGGCAGCTGAGGCTACAAAACAAGTCATATGCTTCATCCGCCTTACCATCCTTGCACATCCAATGAATCATGATAGTATACGTAACGATATTAAGATCATTTCTAGTCTCATGCATATGTTTATATGTAATCTGTGCTATCTTTACCTCCCCATGAACAAATAGACCAGCTAATACAATGTTGTAGCTCCGAATATTGGGTGACAGACCATCAGAAGGCATCGTATCAAAAAGTTGTAGGGCAAAGTTGATATCGCCTGCTTGAAAACACCCTTGGATAAGAGTGTTGCGAGAGACTACGTTTTCGGCAACTCCTCTTTGAGTCATCTCTTTTAAAATCTCAAGCCCTTCCTCGAACCTGTTTGACTTGAAAAATCCATTTGCAAGAATAGAGTAAGTCAATACATTTGGGGCGCACCCATTGCTTGACATCGTGTGAAGAACTTCCATGGCCTTATCCACAAGATTGTGCATGCAATGCTCATGGATCAGTGAAGTGTAAGTGATGACATTAGGATCTATAGACATTAAAATCATCTCCTGGTGCAAATATGCAGCCTGTGAGTAGTACCTAGCTTTCACATATGTATTGATTAGTGCAGTGAAAGTGACTACATTAGGGTTGATTTGCTTGGAGGTCATTTGGCGCAGTAGGTGAGAGGCTGCACTCAATTTACAGGAATTACAAAGGCCGGTAATGAGAGAGGTGTAGGTAAAAACATTCGGTGTGATTCCTTCGTTTTCCATACGGCGGAAAAGCTTCATGGCTTCACCCAAAAATCTGTGTTTGCAAAGCCAATCAATGAGTATGGTGTAGACTACAACATTAGGGGCAACTCCCATCTTCTGCATTTGATCAGACACATGATAAGCATCGTCGATTCTATTCACGTGGCAGAACCCATAGACCAACAAGCTCTCCGTCACCACGTCGGGCTCAATGCCAAGTTTCATCATTTTCCCAAAGTAGGACAAAGCAAGACAAGGTTGAAAGCAGCGGCAGAAAGAGTTGACTAAGATGTTACAGGTATATCTATCGGGCGAAATTTCAATATCTTGCCTGTTTTCCAAAAATTTCCAGAGAGCGATCACAGCATCGTACCTCTGCATCTTGGCGATAGCAGTCAGTACTTTGTTGAACTCGATAATGTTAGGGAGGGGACGAAAGTCAGGCATGTAACAGAACAAATCAACAGCCTTATTGTACTCGATATCTTCAAGCCCACTTTGCAGTATCTCTCGATAGTAAACAGCACCAGAGAAAGCTCGAAAAGCGCAGAGTCTGAACGAAGGAGCAACACCGTTTTTCAGGAAATGGCGATGAAGAAACCCCTTAGCCGTCGACGAAATCGCAGTCGCAATCGACCACCGCATCCAATCGACTTTCCGTCAGCTCGATTTGGGTTCGCTCCCAAATTCCGTCTAAGGAATTGTTCGACCATAAACCCTAAACCCTACGAGGAGGATTCATTTGTCAAAGTCTTTTAGAAACTGAGAATTGAGAGTCAGAGAAGGGCGGCGCAAGAGAGAGAGAGACTAAACCTCTAACCGGTTAAGGAACAGTCGTGGGGTTTTAGGTCTTTGGTTTATATTGGTGGATCCGAACAGATTAATAACCCAGTCGTTTTAAAACGGGTTTTACAAAACCGAACCGGTTTGCACAAATTCGATTCGATCCTGGCATCCTCATCTCTCGTCCGAATAATTTGTTCTAGGCCGTTCACTCCTCCTTCTTCTTCTCCCTCTTTCTAACTGTGTATTGATAGTTCATAGCATTCTTAGATATTATTTGACTCTTGGCCATTTCTCAGGGCTCAGGTGATTGTGTGAGGAATTGGGTTGTATCAAAGTACAAAAGCATTCCAAAGCAATACAAAAAGAGAAACTGATAGGAAAAACAATGTGTCGATGTAGTAAGTAAGATATTCCTATGGTTTGTCTCTTCTTATTTACTAACAGAATATTTGCAGAGGAAGGAGCCGCTTTAGGTTTAATGTGTTTTCTATATATGTGTTATGATCGAGAGTTTACATTGGTATTTATACCAAGAGGAATATAGTGAGACACAGCTCACAACTCACCTAAACATGTGGTGTACCACAGCGAATAAAGAAATAAGTATCCCAAGAATGAGGTGAGATACAGCTCACCTAGACATGTGTACAACTCACCTAAACATGTGGTGAGACACAGCTCAACACCCTCCCTCAAGTTGGAGCATGGAGGTCGTAAGCTTCCAACTTGGAGAAGATCCGAAAACTCTTTACGTCCAAGAGATTTAGTAAATATATCTGCTAGTTGATCCTTTGTGGGAACATAATGCGTCTGTATAGTACCATTGATGATCTCATCGCGTATGAAGTGAATGTCCACTTCAATATGCTTGGTGCGCTCATGTTGTACCGGGTTTGCAGCTAAATGTATGGCGGATTTACTGTCGGAGTAAACACCCATTGGTGATGTGTGGTCATGCCCCAAATCACGTAAGACACGTTTCAACCAGAGAAGCTCTTGTGTGAGAACAGTCATGGCTCGATATTCAGCCTCAGCGGAAGAACGACTTACAATTGGTTGTTTCCGAGTCTTCCAAGCGACCAGAGAGGAGCCTAACTGAATAAAATAGCCTGTGATGGAACGTCGAGTAAGAGGGTAACTCGCCCAGTCCGAATCACACCAACCCGTGATCTGTAAGTCTGAGGCAGCGCGCAAGAGGATGCCTTGCCCCGGATTAGACTTCAAGTACCGAACCGTTTTCAACGCAGCATGCCAATGATCCAAACGTGGAGCTTTCATAAACTGAGCCAAGATGTTAACTGAGTAGGACAAATCTGGACGCGTAACTGCAAGATATATCAAACGGCCAACAATACAACGGTAGGATTCCGGATCAGATATGTAGGGCGATGTGGAACGAGCCAGCATATGGTTATGTTCGAGAGGAAGTAGTGATGGTTTAGCACCCAGTAAACCTGCATCAGCAATAACATCCAATGCGTATTTCCTCTGGGATATGTAGATACCACATTTGTTTCTGGCTACTTCGAGACCGAGGAAATATTTAAGGATCCCCAAGTCTTTCATGTGGAAACAGGTGGAGAGGTAGGCCTTAAAGGTAGAGATATCCGTGGAACTACTCCCACTGATGACCAAATCGTCAACATAAACCAGAACCTGCAGAGTCTGGCCTTTCTTTCTGTATGTGAACAAAGAGTAGTCGGATCGAGATTGAACAAAACCATATGTCTTCAAAGCATAGGATAATTTCGCAAACCAGCAGTGTGGGGCTTGTTTCAAGCCGTACAAGGATTTGTGTAAACGACATACCAGAGTAGGATCATCAGATTCAAATCCTTGTGGAAGCCGCATATAGACCTCATCTTCCAAGTCTCCATGCAAGAAGGCGTTATGGACATCCATTTGGTGGATTTCATAATTGCGTATTACCGCCGTTGCCAAGAAGAGGCAGACTGTATCCATTTTTGCAACAGGAGCAAAAGTTTCACCGTAATCAACCCCTTCCTTCTGATTATTGCCCAAGACCACTAGGCGAGCTTTGTACCTTTCCAGAGTGCCATCTGAACGATATTTCATCTTGTAAACCCACTTACTGCCAAGTGCACGTTTACTCGGAGGGAGATGAGTAAGACTCCATGTTTGGTTTTGTTGAAGTGCCCAGATTTCAGATTTCATCGCTTTTATCCAATTCTCGTTTCTGCAAGCATGGTTATAATGTTTTGGTTCTGGAATGGTAGAAATCGCAGCTAAGTAAGCCGTATGACGTTCCGTAAACCGTGAGCAGGAGACATAATTGTGGAGGGGATACCTCGCTTGGAGAAGATTGGAGATAGGCGTAGAAATTGTTACCATATTAGTAACAAATTCTCTGAGTTTTGCAGGCTGTTTCTTTTGGCGATGTCCTCGGCCAAGTTGTGCAACCTCAGGAGATGTAGAATTATCTGCAGCAGGCAAGTCATTTGCCTGAGGAGGCATATCAGATTCAACATCTTGATTGTCGTCATCAGAGTGATAGTGGAGAGCAGGTGCAGACGTGATATCAGTGGAGGTCGAGGTAGAAGTATTAGGAGGTGGAGTGAAAGGGAACTCGTGTTCTGAGAACACAACATCTCGTGATACAAAAAATTCATTCCGTTTCAAATCATAAAGACGCCACCCTTTCTGAGCGTTAGGGTAGCCAAGAAATATACATCGACATGTACGAGATGAGAATTTGTCCCCACCATGTCGTTGATTATGAGCAAAGCAGAGAGACCCAAAGACACAAATGTGATTATAGTCAGGAGCAGCCTTGAAGATTCTTTCGTGAGGTGTCTGACCATCCAAGATTTTGCTTGGAGTACGGTTAATCAAATATGCTGCTGTAAGGATACATTCTCCCCAAAATTCAATCGGTAAGTGTGCTTGAAACCGCAGAGCCTGAGCAACGTTGAGGATGTGCCTGTGTTTACGCTTAACACGCCCGTTTTGCTGCGGTGTACCAACACACGACGTTTCATGCCTAATGCCATGCGTAGCAAAGAAGTCTCTCATGCACAGAAACTCGCTGCCGTTATCGCTGCGTATGGTTTTGACGGTGGCAGCAAATTGGCGAGTGACTAGTGCGAGGAAGGTTTGCAGATGTGTTTGTGTTTCTTTCTTTTCAGCCATCAAGTAAATCCAGACGCCACGGGAATAGTCATCCACAAGCGTAAGAAAATACCTAGCACCAGTGTGAGATGGTGTCCGATAAGGACCCCAAATGTCACAATGAACCATTTCAAAAACTGCTGTTGTCTTATTATCACTAATAGGAAATCTTTGTCGAGTTTGCTTCGCATGAAGACAAATGTCACAATTCCTGACAACCAAATCAGTACAACGGGAAGAGTCAAAAAGCTGAAATGTATTTTAAAGCTTGAGAAGACGGGTGGCCCATCCGTCTATGCCAGAGAGCCAGCGTATCCTCTGTTTTTGTCGCCACGGCTCCAACGCTATCCTTGCGGCAGAACTGAAACTCGCCATTCTCTCGTCTACCAACTCCAATCACTGTCCTCGTACTGCAGTCCTGGAGAATAAGAAAACGGTCAGCTACCTGGGCGACACAGCCAAGATCATCCATTAACTGTCCAACTGATATTACGTCCGTTTGCAGACCCTCAACAAAAAACACAGACTGCAGAATCAAGCCAGAACCAAGATCAACAGTTCCTTCTTGATCAGTTATTCGTTCTCTTCCATCCGCTAATATAACCAAAACCGGAGGAATACGACGGAGAGTGCGCAAAGCATCCATTTTCCCAGTCATATGATGGGTTGCACCAGTATCCAAGATCCATGAGGGTGAAAGAGAGGACGTACCAGTGAGAGTATCAGAGGTGGTAGTGTTACGAGCATTGACGAGAGCAGTAACTGATTTCCATTGCTCGTCAGTGAGACCAACCACTGCGTCACGATCCCGATCAGTGATGATGTAGTTTGCATGATCCACAGAACCTGAAGTCTGAGCTATCACCGCATTTGCACGTGTTGGTGCTCTACCACGACCTTTTTGCAGCAGATGAGATTTTGTTTTGGGACGATCACCCCACCATTCAGGGTATCCAAAAACAGCGAAACAGTTGTCCGAGGCATGACCGGTACGGTTGCAATGTTTACACAAGAGATTCTTGGTATCTTCTGTTCTCTGTTTTCCACGAGTATCATTAAAACGAGGACGTGTCTGAACTGAAAAGGCAGTGGTTTCAGCGCTGTTGTCGCGAGTGATGTTGTTCCTCTGTATATCTTCTTCTTGACGAACAAGATTGTAAGCCTCTTCCAGGCTTGGTATGGGTACACGCAATGTTAAATTGGATCGTACAGAGGCAAATTTAGCATCATCAAGACCATACAAAAATTGTTGGACCTTGTCTTCTTCACGGTCTTGTTCCTGTTGAGCAGCTAGATCACAAGTGCACTGACCACACTTACAGACTCTCAAAGAACGATAGCTCTCAACACTATCCCATATCTTGCCCAACTTGCCGTAGTAAGCTTCAACTGAGAGAGTACCTTGTTTGCAATTTGCGAGTTCAGCTTTGATCTGCTGATTTTTAGGTCCACTGCTCACAGCATATCGCTTTTTGATATGCTCCCAAAGGTCGCGCACAACAGGTCGATGAGACATGGTTGAACGAATAGTAGGATCAACACTCATCTTGATCCAAGACACCAACAAAGCATTAATCGGTGTCCAATCTTCATAGTCGTGTGAATCGATCGTTGGTTTGGAGATTGTTCCATCTAGGAAGCCGAATTTCTTGCGGGATTCAAGTGCTATCTGAAAACTGCAAGACCATTCGTCATAGTTTCTTCCATTAAGTAGAGGATGCGAAATAGTTGCACCAGGGTTGTCGGAGGGAGAGAGGTCATAAGGAGAGATCGTTCTCCTTTTCTCCACTCTAGTGACGGTAGTTTCGGTTGAGTCTGATCGAGTTGCCATTCAATCGTGTTTCAAAAGAAAGAGAAGAGAGAAGAAAAACAGAAAAAAAAAATCAACAACGATAGATTGTTAATGGCTCTGCTACCATAACAGAATAGTTGCAGAGGAAGGAGCCGCTTTAGGTTCAATGTGTTTTCTATATATGTGTGTTATGATCGAGAGTTTACATTGGTATTTATACCAAGAGGAATATAGTGAGACACAACTCACAACTCACTAGAATAAAGCAAGCACTTAAACATGTGGTGTACCACATCGAATAAAGAAATAAGTATCCCAAGA
>VHIU01000342.1:0-48425 GCA_010577795.1 Isatis tinctoria | reverse complement strand
CCACAGATGTCAAAGTACCACCAGTCCCATATCACTTCTATGTAATGATTCCATCTATTGATTAATTACAAAATGTGTCCAAACGATGGTTTAAATCATATGGGTTATCTTGCAGAAATTACAATGAAACGATATGGTGACCATTAACACCACATCCATTTCAGTGTTTTTAATTTTTTAGTTGTTCTGCTTTACTTATCTCATAGCAGTCAATGTTTTCATTGCTTTTTTTTATTAGAAATGCAACTTGAGTTTGTTAACTACATATTCTATTATTCTATAAACTACTATGATGGATGTTGGTAAATTACTATCAGAAAATCTGTTGACTGATTATCAAACTTGATCAAATATTGGAACAGAATGTGGTGATTGATCTTAGTAACGGTTTGGAAAAATAGTTACTATTGTATATGATACGGCTCTACGTTCGTTTATGTTATGTAGGAAAAAAGTATCATAATAAAATTCATAAGTTTTGAATATTATTATATATAGAAAAAGATCAGTCACATAGCTTAATATAGGGTATCCCTTAATATACGGTTTAAAAAACATAAAACACAAATAAATTTGCAAACCATATTATAAACACTAAAAAGTATTGATTATAATTATATAAATAATCGTTTGAAAATATGTTAAATAAAAATAAAATGGGTCTTCGAAATTACACATAAATTTATATGTATATATATATATTTCTATATAATTTTCCTATTAAGTAAAAGCATTAAAATATTATCGTGACATCATATTTTCACACAAAACAACTAAATTTACAAAGATTATTAAAAGTTTAAAATAAATTAATGAAATTTTTAGGATATATCTATTTTCATCATCTTTATTGTTAGTTGGGTTTTTTAGTTCCATAAAATATAACCTTATTTTAAATATAAAAATTGATTAAATTGAACATAAAAATTAAAAATAATATTAAACCAATTGTAAACCAAAAATAATAACCTTATTCAAAACAAACCTCTAGTTGTAAACCAATTGTGATACATAGCTAAAGATAGAAAAAAAAAATACTAAACGTTGGCAAGCAAATAAGTATTTTATAAAACGAAGATATAACTGAGAGAGGATAAAAATGTAATTAAAGGTAACTCAATCCTGATATGACGATGAAAAATGGAAGATAAATAAAGGAGACAGTTAAAAGAATGGTTGACAGAAGTCTAAAGGATAGATACATGGTTAAAAATCGATTAGAATATATTTCTGTCAGTTTTATTAATGTTTGAATACCACATAATTAAGTTATTATCTGAGGTCATTTAGTCAATATAAGAGAGCTCAGCATCATTGAGAAAAGGCTCAAATTAAGATGATTTAAACATATTAATATTGGTGAACTTTTTTGACATAGGTGAATTGCTCACGACACCTACTCTTAGCCTACAAATATGGTCAACAGTTACACTAAATATAAAAACAACTTACGCGTAGGGTGAGCTAAATCCGTACTCTATTAAGAAGTAAGAAAAAAATATAAACTAACTGTTGTGAAATAATTTATGGTAGTACACTTATTTGTTCTATTTATAGAATAAAACGTTATGATATACCATACTATATACTAAGAAGACAAGAACAAAAAATTTGAGAGAGGGAAAGACTTATGAGTGAGAACTCTTTCTTCTGATTCTTTTCTTATGTTAAGGATCATCTTCTCAACATTACAAGTGAGTTTAATGGGCTTAGATCATTGGTTTCGAGGGAAAACAATTCAGCATATTATGTTCATTGTTTTGCTCATCAACTTCAGTTAGTAGTGGTGGCAGTTGCGAAAAAGAACCTTGATGTTTAGTGCTTTTTTTTGAAATGATTTCTACGCTGTTGAATATGGTTGGAGTTTCTTGTAAAAGACAAGATTTTATTCGAGAAAGGTATAGGATAAAAGTGTTGGACGAGATTGGAAGTGGTGACCTTACCACTGGAACAGGATTGAATCAAGAACTATCTCTTCAAAGACCTGGAAATACTCGCTGGGGTTCTCATCATAAAACTCTATTGCGTTTGGTTCAGTTGTTTTTTTGTGTCGTTGAAGTTCTTGAGTATATGGAGAAGGAAGGAGTTGAGGACTTAAAAAGATGTCAAGCATATGGTCTTCTCAAGTACCTTAATTCATTTGATTAGGACTAACAGCGAATTTATCGATGGCTTTGCAAAGGAAGGATGAAGATATTTTGAATGTAATGTCACTGGTGAAATCATAAGCGAGAACTAAATGCTGAGGGATGTTGGATGTTGGATGGGATTCGTTTATGATGAAAGTTTCTTCTTTTTGTGAGAAACATGATGTTGAGATGCTAATAATGGAAGAAAACTTTGTTAACCCAAGGAAACCAAGGCAAAGAAACAACATAACAACCAATATGCATCGTTATAAGGTTTATTGCTTCTACCACATCCTGGATTTGCAGCTTCGAGAGTTTAATGATCGTTTTACTGAGGTAAACACTGAGCTGCTTATTTGTATGGCTGCTTTAAGTCCTATGAACTCGTTTCATGATTTTGACATGGAGAAGTTGGTGAGATTGGCTGAATTTTATCCTGAGGACTTTAGTGTTGGAGAGCGCTTATATCTTGAACAACAACTTGGAATATACATTGATAATGTGCGAGAAGATAAACGATTCAAGAATTTGAAGAATATTGGAGATCTTTCTCGTCTTATGGTGGAAACACAGAACCATCTTTCGCATCCTTTGGTTTATTGAACTCTGAAGTTAGTTTTAACTTTGCTTGTTGCTACTGCAAGTGTTGAAAGGTGTTTTCTGCAATGAAGTTGGTGAAGACAGCATCTCAAAACCGAATTGGAGATCAGTTTCTAAGTGATTATCTGGTATGCTATATTGAAAAGGGGTTGTTTGAGTCAGTTACTAATGGAGTGGTGATACAAAGATTTCAATCTATGAGTGAGCGTAGGTTCATTTGTAGAATATTATTGTGCTTTTTTTTTGTAACTTCATCATACTTTCAAGCAGAGTTTTTTTTTGTCGAAGAGATAATTTTTTTTAAATCTTAATATTTTTTCCCGTTAAAGTAATGTTCTGGATTTGCCACTAGGGATTACTGCTTTTCCAAGACCTGTTTTCAAAGTAACCATTCTCTCCAACAAGGTACACCATGGAACAAAAGCTACTAAAACTTCCAAGTTTTTTCTCTTTCATATATCGAAACACCATGTAAAATAGAAATGTCAAAAGTTACCGAAAAAATAAATGTTAAAAGAAGCACAGAATATTCGATTGATAAATGTCAAAAACCTTTTTTGTTTCTGAAAACAAAGAATATTCGATTGATAAAAGAAGCACATGCCGAAATGCGCAAACCTGAAATAGTTACAAAAGAAGGAAAATAATTTAGTTACTTTCTAATTGTCAATAAAATAGCAACAAAAAAAACTTTGAATTATAATTTGATACCTAACGAACTTCTGATGTAGCGAAAGAAAACAGACTTAAAGTTGCCTGTAGTGCTCTGTGCAACACCACCAAATGCCCAAACCTACAAAAAAATATGATGTTTATATTAGATTTTTATTATATAGTTAAAAAATCAAAATTTTATTTACCTTTGGAACCGTCGATAGAGCTACAGATCCTCATGGTGGCATAAAGCTGGACACATGCAACGTGCATGCGATAAAATTGATGTTAGTTCATTTGCAGTCAACATCTATGTTTAGATTCCGTGATAATGGCGCGGAGGAATATGTAAAGGAAAAAAAAATACTTAAATAACATTGTAAACATGCATTAGTTTACTTGATTGTCACAATTTTTAATCAATGAATAATTGTATACAGATTCCAACAAAAAAGAACAATTAGATTTTATCATAACCCAAAAGTAAGATTTATAATTCTATGCAAAACGAACTCAAGATAATCATTGCAAGTAATGTAACTCTTCATCGTAATAAAATTGTTTTACATTCTTGATCGAGAAATAATTTACTTAAAACTGATTCTTGAAAACTCTTGCTAAATCTTCTAGTGCTGGTTCAAAGATGTGTGCAGCCCTTGTACAGTTTTTTTTTCTTTTCTTGCTAATCTTGGGCCTTATAGCTTTAATTTTCTTGGATTTATTGGATTTTATATCCCTAGATAGATTTTTATGCCAAGAACACGTATAAAAAAATTATTAAAAGAATACAAAAAATTATGGTCCTTTCTTTATCTCATTTTTTATGGTCCATTGGCGATTTCACCACCTGCCTCCCACCTAAGCTGTCCCTGAATCTTTTTTTTTCTTAGCAAAAACTAATCGTCATCATCTCGACCACTATCTTCTGTCTACATTCTTGATTCCATTTCGATTGATCTTGGTTGTCTTATTTGTCTACATTAATTCTCGTAGTAAAATTAATTGTAAAAGATTTTCTTAGAAAAACCAAAACAAATGCAAAGGAACTTGATATCGTAATAAAATTATACAATATATTAACATAATATCATTCCTTATAAACTCAAAACTAAAAAAAAATCAATATTGGTGATGGAGGACTTATGGTGATCCGAGTCGGAGGTTTGCAGATTGTAGGCAGCTGGTCTATTTTGTGGTCCATACAGACGAGCGATGGGTAGAGGTATTGCTTCTTCTGCCATTGTCACGTATAAAGTATCTTGAGAAGAGAAAGGATCGAAATTCGAAATTCGAGAAAGGTACGTAATATAAAGAGGAAGAAAGGTTTTAGACGGAGATCGATGATGAAAGATTTTAGAATGATAGATGACTCTGTTAAGAAGAAGGCAATATATATACACCCAGTGGGGGAGCTACGTGTGTATTAAAGGGGTGGCACTTGCCCCCCCATAAAATTTGCAAATTCTTTATAATATCTTAAAACTTTAGTTATGTGCCTCTATTCAAAATCATTTTCTACTTTCATTTTTCATATTAATATGTTGTTTGCCCCCTATAAAATTAATTCTTGCATCCGCCACTGTATACACCGTCAAATAAAATAATCTGATATCTTGTGATGTGTGACTATTGCAACTTGAACCTGAGACGTGAAAATTAATCTCGACAGAGTAATTAAGAAAGTTTTAAGAGTGGTATTTGTTTTTCTTATTTTTCTTTTATTCGGTAAATAGAGAGAGTGATATTTATTAATAAGTAAGAAAAAATGTAACTAAACCTTTTTAACTAATAATCCGAAGATGGCGACAATATGTACAGATCTACAAGCGTTGGAGAAGCAGATCTTTGTTGCTGCTGTTGGTGGTTGCCGCTAAAATAATCCGAAGATGGCGACGAGAATCTGGAGCTTGTGGAAGAAGCCAAAAAGACTTTGTCAATGCGAGTTTATATAGCTAACGTCGATGAATGGTATTTATGCAGTTTTCGAAAATGTTCGGTTATGGTCGCCAAATCGATCGGCAATAAATGAAATTGTATTCGGTTTTCGATTAATTCAGTTCGGTTTTATTAAAACCGAACAGTTAACCGAAACAAAAACATTTAAAAAATAAATTTCCGTTTAAAATGTCTCTTTTTTTTCTTTTTTTTTTATTTCTTCACCGCCAAGAATCAGTGACGAAACTATATATAACTGATATAACTTCCGCTCTCTTCTTCCTTCACCTCCCATTTTCTGTTTCTGTTTCTTCTTCTTCTTCCTCACTTCGTCTTCTTCGCAGAAACCTATTCTCAAATCTTTAACATGATATCTTACTCCCGTCGAGGTTCTGAGTCAAGTGAACAATGGCGAGTGAAGATGAAATCCAGATCGAGGGAATTAAAACCATCGAAACTCCACTGTTGGTGCAATCACAGAGAGACGACGACGAGACTGGTAACGAAGAATTCAACAGAGCTTCTTTCACAGGAGCGGTTCTCAATCTCTCGACGACGATCATCGGTGCTGGTATCATGGCTTTGCCTGCGAAGATGAAGATCCTCAGACTTATTTCTGGAATCGTGATGATCATTCTCATGGCTTTCTTGACCAATAAGACGATCGAGTTCTTGCTTAGGTTTAGCAGAATCGGGAAACAGAGATCTTACGCTGGTTTAATGGAAGATTATTTTGGCAGACCTGGAAGGATTGTGTTGCAAGTTACTGTTCTTCTTAGCAACATTGGCGTCTTGATCGTTTACATGATCATCATTGGTACTTTGATTCGATTCCTCTTTGTTTGCTAGATTTCCAGGACACTGCTGCACCTCATAGCGTAAAGATATATCCACTTGTGGATTTTGAGTTCTTAGAATCGGAAATCCAGTTAGCATCACTGTATCCTTCTAAAACTGCAGGTTCTGTACCATAGTGCAGACCATAATCTTTGGTATAACGAAGATAATTTAATACTCTTGTTATAGCATTCCAATGTGTATGTCCTGGGTTACTTGTATAGCGACTTAGTACATTGACTGCGTGTGCTAGGTCGGGTCTGGTACAATTTATTAGGTACATCAAACTTCCGTTCACTCTAGCATATTCCAGTTGTGACACTGCTCTCCACTATTTTTAGTTAGATGGAGAAGGGGGGTATACTGGAGTTTTTGCAGTACCCTTTGAATAGGTAATAAACCCCTCTAAAAGCTTTTCAGCATAGTGAGATTGAGTCAAGATATATCCTTCAGAATTTCTAATGATTTTAATTCCGAGAATAACATCTGCTAATCCCATATCCTTCATCTCAAACTTGCTTTTGAGCATGTTTTTAGTTTGATTTATTATGTCTTTGTTGCTTCCAAGAATGAGCATATCATCGACATATAAACATAACAAAATATACCCATGTGGTGTACTTTTGTAACAGAGACATTTATCACATTCATTGATAGTGAACCCATTTGATATCATTGTACTATCAAATTTTTCATGCCATTGTTTTGGAGCTTGTTTGAGTCCATACAAGGATTTCAAACCATCATGAATATGGTGGAACAGAAATATCATGGCCTTTGCTTTTTTCTCATCCGATGTTGTTTCCGACTTATCAATGGTTTCAAGGAGCCTGTTTCCTCTTAAGTGCATTTTTGCACTTACTGCCCATGTCATGTAATTTTTCTCCGTTATATCAAGGGCATTGATTTCGAGCTTTGCCAAGTTTGACATAATGACTTTTCGGTATAAGAGCACTCGTGCTGATAACGTGTTATAAAATATTATAACGTATATTAATAACGATCGTAAGGAAGAGCTAATGATCGTATGGAAGAGAGAGCAAAATTGCTATGTGAAAGAAGAAGCAAAAAGTGAAGAATGAATTATTATTATGTTTTTTGTGTTGTTCTCCTTTGCACCATCGTATGTCTTTTTAGCAGTTAGTGATTGTATCAAAATGTTTAATCACCAACTTAATGTGTCGAACACACATTTTACACGTTGTTTACCTAACGCACTAATACATATTTGTACACATTTACAACAGAAAGGTTTCAGAAGGAGATCGATGATGCTGGTTTTAGGATGATAGATGATTTTGTTAAGAAGAAGGCATATATATACACCGTCAATTAAAACAATCCGATATCTAGTGATGGATGACTATTGCAACTTGAACCTGAAACGTGAAAACTCGAGATTAGTTTCGAAAGGGCAATTAAAAAAGTTTTAAGAGTGGTACTTGTTTTAGAGAGAATGATATCTCCTTTATATAAAAGGGATTGATTCCCTGCTTTCTAAAACTGTCCAGCTGAATTTTAATTCAGCATCATTCTTCTTTAGCCAATCAAAATTCCTCTATGTAATCGATCCCTTACAAAACAACAAGCGAGAACATAAGCAGTCCCTATCTCTGACGGTCTTCTTTCTCCTTCTTGCTATGGCTGTTCCGGTGAGCTGGAGCGTCGTCAGATGCGTTTTGAAAGACGATCGATTTTAACAGAGTTCGCCCTAGTCTATGTCTCTCCCAAGCACCATTATTGAGGCGCCGAACTCATCTCTAAAAATCTCGACCTTCGGCTCTGTTCTTTCTCTTCTCGCCCTCCTGCTCATCCTTCAGTCTTCTCTGCACTTCTATGGCTCTGCTTTCTATCATTCTCTCCTCGATTTTGGAAGGTTTGCCATTGGCGCAAACTGACTGCTCTCAGCCCTCGCCGGTCTCGGACTGATAAGAAATAACAATACGTTTGATAGATGGATAAAACGAGAACCCAATGTTCCGAGAAACACCGATTACTCTTCACTGAGATTCACAATAGAAAACTCAGGGATGCTTCTCTTTCTGGAAAGCTGAGAGAGAGAGAAAGTTTACACAATAACTTTTACACAAAACAAAATAATGAGAAAGCTGAAGCAAAGTTTGTTTAATAATGAAAAGGGAAAACGCGTGACCGCCATTCTGTTGCTCGTGGGTGACGTAGCTGATGACGTTTCTTATTTATCAATATTTCGTAACACGGACACGCTTGTCTCTGGAGGAGAGATCCATTGCTCTGAGTCGACACAAGCCCGGAGAAACTTATCTTCCGAGGAAACAATGGCTCTCCGCTTCAACCGTCGACAATGGCTTAACCGCCATCAACCACAAAGTATCCTCTTCTCCGCCTCTTCCTCAGATCTGCCGGGCGCATCAAAGTTTCCGGTCATGGCAGTTCCTCAACTGCACATCCTCTCTAGTCCACACTCCATTATACCTCGATTCAGCACCACCGCCAACGTTTTGCTGCACTGCGCTTCACCGTATTCTCCGAGATCTCTAGTGACGCTTCCTCGGCCAAGCATAACAGCACCACAGGTTTTATAGAAGCCGCCGCGAGCTCCTTTGCCTGCTTGAAGAAGACATCCTCTGTGTTTTCCGGCGAACGTTTTGGCCGTGAGATCTCCCCTCCCCACTTCCGTATACGAGCCTCGTTCATAGCCTTAGCCAAAAGCCCAACACACCAACAATGGAAATGGATACTATCTCCAGCCAGGTCCACTCCTTGATCTGACTAGGGCTAAATTGTTGTCAGTAATTGTTCACAAATATATCTTTGATCTTTTGTCGGGAGTTAGACAAATATATCTTTGATCTTTAGAGTAAAGGTGGCATGTTAATTGGTCTGGAACTGCTTCTGATTGATTAGAAGGTAATTGCTCTTTTATCTGCCTAAATCTCAAATCGACGTTGCCTCTCTTCTCCTGCTGCCACGAGGAGACGGTGACTTTTATGGGCTTTTCTACGCCTGTGCTTCAGCTTTTTCTCGAGAAACCCAGCCCAATAGCGAGCAACCCTAATCCCTTATACCCGAGTCAGAGCGAAATTTAGGGTTCTGCGCACATGTGTTCTCTGCCATTTGAGTGATAGTGTTGGTTCAGTCGCCGTGATTAATCAGTTCGTATGTTTCGATTGCATCGTTTGAGTCCAGCAGATGTTCTTCCACCATTGAGGTCAGATTGATGCGATTATGAGAGGCCAGGAATGTCAGGCACGGTGGTGAGCTCATGTGGATCTTCAATCTTGAAGTATGTTTCTCCTAATTGATTCGTCGTGTTTATCTTCTCTCATTATAGCTAAAGGAAGCTTCTTTTTCATCAGACTTTATCGCTGCTTCTTCTACTTATTCACAGTCTTAAACTTTTCACTAATTTATCGCTGCTTCATTCACAGTCTTGAACTTTTCACTAATTTATCGCTGCTTCTTCTTACTTATTCACAGTCTTAAACTTTTTGACTAATTTTCTTTAGTTTTCAACAGAGAACGATGTATCTACGTCACCATGGAACCGGAGTCATCACCGCAACGAATTATGCTGGAGCAGGCTTAAGTCTCGTTGCTAACCGAAGATCCATACCATCAGTAAGTCTCTTAATTTTAGGGCCATAGAGGAATGTGTTTGGTCTCTCTTGATTTCTTAGTTTCTTAGTGTTTTTGTTTGATGGGACTGAACTTGAACTGAAGTTGGATGAGGATTTAGTAGACCGTTTCTGAGTCAGGTGACAGAGACTGCTTCTGGGATTCCATACTTTCTCGCTTCAGTGGAAAGAATAAAAAAGATGAAGGAGTTGATGGTGGAATATGTAAGGAAACCATACCTTGAGCTGCAGAAAAAATATAAGATTCTGATTTAAAGCAGTGGAAACACAATTGTTGATAGTGGTTATTTATATGCAGACCAAAGAAGTTGTTTAATCAAGATGAATAAGCCACAGATGTCAAAGTACCACCAGTCCCATATCACTTCTATGTAATGATTCCATCTATTGATTAATTACAAAATATGTGTCCAAACGATGGTTTAAATCATATGGGTTATCTTGCAGAAATTACAATGAAACGATATGGTGACCATTAACACCACATCCATTTCAGTGTTTTTAATTTTTTAGTTGTTCTGCTTTACTTATCTCATAGCAGTCAATGTTTTCATTGCTTTTTTTTTTTTTTAATTAGAATTGCAACTTGAGTTTGTTAACTACATATTCTATTAGAAATTCTATAAACTACTATGATGGATGTTGATAAATTACTATCAGAAAATCTGTTGACTGATTATCAAACTTGATCAAATATTGGAACAGAATGTGGTGATTGATCTTAGTAATGGTTTGGAAAAATAGTTACTATTGTATATGATACTGCTCTATGTTGTGAACTGAATGTTCTGTGTATATTATTATGAGGACCAATGGTCTATTTATATAGTGGTTACACCAGGTAGAGAAAATGTAATTATCCTTTTACTACCCATACAAAGAAAAGGAAATATTCCATAAACCTATTCCTTATCTATAAAGGAAAACATCTAATTATACTAAGGACCGGTTATGTTAATAACCTCTATATGGATCGGTCTATATTGAGTCCATTAACCAAACGGTTCATAACACTCCCCTTGGACGAAATGACCGAATCCCGATGCAACCAAGGATCTTTGTAATACGCTTGGGGATGCTGCCTCATTAAAACCTCACTAAAGAAAAACCCAGTGGGACAAAACCTTAGTGAGGAAAGAGTACAGCACGTATTACTCCCCCTGATTTAGACATCACTAAAGTCCCTTAGTCGGCGCATGCCGATCTGATACACCAGCTTCTTGAGCGTGGAAGTTGGGAGCGACTTTGTGAACAAGTCAGCTGAGTTGTCGCTTGAACGGACTTGAAGCACTTGTATTTCTCCAGCCTTCTGGAGATCGTGAGTGAAAAAGAATTTTGGCAGAATGTGCTTCGTCCGGTCTCCCTTGATGTATCCATCCTTCAGTTGAGCTATGCACGCAGCATTGTCCTCATGAAGTACGGTCGGTTCGTCCTTTCCATCTGTCATCCCACAATCTCGTCTTATGTGCTGAGTCATCGATCTCAACCAAACACATTCACGGCTGGCTTCATGAATCGCCAAAATCTCTACGTGATTTGATGATGTGGCCGTGAGTGTCTGCTTCATGGATCGCCATGAAATTGCGGTTCCTCCGTGAGTGAACACATATCCTGTCTGAGATCGTCCATTGTGTGGATCCGATAGATAACCTGCATCAGCAAAACCAACTAAACCTTTGTCGTTATGGTTAGTGTAAAATAAACCCATATCTTTCGTTCCTTGAAGGTAACGAAGTAAATGTTTAATCCCGTTCCAGTGCCTTTGGGTTGGACAAGAACTAAATCTTGATAGGAGGTTCACGGCAAAACAAATATCTGGTCTAGTGTGACTAGCCAAGTATAGTAACGCTCCTATGGCACTTAGATATGGCGTTTCGGGACCAAGGACTTCTTCATCCTTTCTTATTGGACCAAACGGATCTGTGTCCGGGCTTATGCTCCTTACGACCATTGGGCTACTCAATGGGTGAGCTGTGTCCATATTAAATCTCTTGAGTACTTTTTCAGTATACGCCATTTGATACACAAGGATTCCGTCTTTGACGTACTCAAGCTGTATTCCCAAACAGAACTTAGTCTTTCCTAAGTCTTTCATTTCAAATTCGGCTTTTAACAAATCAACTGTTTGGGTGATTTCTCCATAGGTGCCGAGGATGTTCAAATCATCCACGTAAACTGCTATAATCACAAATCCACCGTTTGCAAACTTCTTTATAAAGATACACGGACTGATGGGATCATTCTTATAACCGGATTTCATTAGGTAATCGCTTAAACGATTGTACCACATGCGCCTACTTTGTTTCAGTCCGTATAGGGATTTGGTTAGCCTAATGCAGTGTTCTTCTCGAGAACTTTTCTTATCTTTGAGCTCAATACCCTCTGGCAATCTCATATAGATTTCATTATCCAGTGGACCATATAAGTATGCGGTGACAACATCCATTAACCGCAGATCTAACTTTTCTCTTATGGCCAAACTTGTAAGGAATCGGAATGTCGTTGCATCCACCACAGGGGAGTATGTCTCCTCATAATCGATTCCAGGTCTTTGAGAGAATCCTTGTGCCACAAGCCGTGCTTTGTGTCGAACAATCTCTCCTTGTTCGTTTCTCTTTCTTACAAAGACCCATTTATGTCCAACTGGTATTATATCACGAGGTGTCCGAATAATGGGACCAAAAACCTCTCTCTTTTTTAAAGAGTTTAACTCCACGTTTATGGCTTCTTTCCATTTAGCCCAATCAGATCGTTGAGTGCACTCATCTATTGACGTGGGTTCTAGATCCTCATTCATAATCTCAAGTGCTACGTTGCATGCAAATATATCATCGACGTCGATATCTTTTCTGTTCCATTGGATTCCGGACATAACATAATTTATTGAGATCTCATTGTTATCTGGAACTTCAGGACCATGAGGCTCGGCGTCCCGAGCATCATTTGGCGGCTCCTTAGGCTCATAAGTGTCCGTTCCATTTGTTATCTCCTCGGCCTGAATATCAGCACCTTTTCTTAATTTCCGAGGAGTCTTATCTTTGGAACCAATTGGTCTTCCACGCTTTACTCGCGGTTTAGAATCTGTAGCCACTTGCGGTCCACTTTGGACATCAATGCGTATTGGTGCGTTCACGGCTGGAACATACGACTTAGTAACTCTCTGCGGGTCAGCAAAGGAATCTGACAATTGTATAGCTAGCTTTTGCATATGTATAATCTTTTGAACTTCCAAGTCACTTTCTTGGGTTCGAGGATCTTGCCAATTTATGGATGTTTGATTCCATGAGAGTTCTTTTGTCAGCCGGTTTTCTCTACCTATAGTTGGATAAACGGACTCATCGAAATGACAATCCGCGTATCTGGCCTTAAATAAATCACCGGTAGTTGGCTCAAGATACTTTATGATCGTGGGTGAATCATATCCAACGTATATCCCCATCCTCCTTTGAGGTCCCATCTTAGTTCTCTGTGGTGGAGCAATAGGCACATAGACTGAACATCCAAATGTCTTAAGATGGGATATGTTTGGCTCTTGACCCGTTAGTAATTGCATTGGGGAAAACCTGTGGTCACTAGATGGCCTGATACGGATTAGGTCTGCAGCGTGTAAGACAGCGTGTCCCCAGGCTGAAACTGGAAGCTTTGACCTCATGAGTAATGGTCTAGCAATCAGCTGGATTCGTTTGATGAGAGACTCGGCTAAGCCGTTCTGTGTATGTACATGTGCCACGGAGTGCTCAACACTTACCCCCATGGACATACAGTAGTCATCAAACGCTCTGGACGTAAACTCTCCCGCGTTGTCCATACGGATGGAATTTAACGGAAAGTCTGGAAAGTGCGCTCTTAGGCGGATTATCTGGGCAAGGAGTCTTGCAAATGCCATATTCCGTGATGACAATAAGCATACATGTGATCATCGTGTAGATGCGTCAATGAGGACCATAAAATATCGGAATGTCCCACAAGGTGGGTGGATTGGTCCGCATATGTCTCCTTGAATCCTTTCCAGAAAGTTTATCGTTTCCTTAGTCACCTTTACTGGTGATGGTCTTACAATCAGTTTTCCTTGCGAACACGAGGCACAAGTGAGACTCATAGGGATCCCTTTCCTTTCTTTCAAGGCGTGGCCATTCGTGTTGAGGATCAATTTCCGCATCATTCCCGACCCGGGATGTCCCAGACGGTCGTGCCATAGAGTGAACATATCCTACTGAACTTACGGTGGCATTGGCCTCTATCATACTGAACTTAGTACAGTACACGCCCGTAGCTATAACAGGTATGGTCTTGTGGATCTTCTTATGGCCGTTGGCGATTTTTGTTATTTGGAGAAATTCTTTCTTCCCTTCGCCCATTGTTTCCACATGATAACCATTCAAACAAATGTCTTTAAAGCTCAATAAGTTACGATTTGAGTCTGGGGAAAACAATGCATCTGGAATTTCGAGATGTGTGCCTTTAGGCATTAGAACGGCGGCCTGGCCGTGGCCTTTTATAAGACTGGCCTGTCCTGCTATAGTCTCTACGATTGCCTTTCTTAGTTTAAGGTCTATGAAGTATCTTTCATCTTTCAAGATCGTATGACTTGACCCACTATCCACAAGGAATACGTCCATACTTCATAAAACAAGAATCATGTCTTAAAGCCTTAAATATTTTATTAAATCATAGGTAGAAATCCAAAGACATGAATCCAAAGCAAATCAAAACAAGAAAGCAACATGAAAGTATAAAATCGGAAACTAAATTATTTTTCTAGTCAACGTATGAACTGCCCTCACAGTCTGAGCATTCTTCCTCATTGCGCGTTTGAGGTTCTGTCATCTCTTTACGCCTCTTTATGAAGTCATTAGCTTTACTGATAATTTCTTTTGTCCTTTGTGGACCAAGGAGGTAATATAGTAGATCGTTATAGTTGGTGAAAGTTTCGGCCTTTCGTGATAACACTATCTGTCTCGGATGGAATGTAGATATAGTCTTATTTAAAAGATCTCTGTGTGTTATCACTTCGCCACATAGCATAAAGCCATGTACAATTCTCAGTAGAGTACAATTGTACTCATCCACGGATTCATAGTCCTGGAAGCTGAGTCTACTCCATCCATCCATGGAGGTCAGGCATAATTTCATTGAGAATCTTTCACCAAGCTTTGTCCAGAGGTCAACTGGATCTTTAGTATCTTCATACTGATCTCTTAGATCCTCAGTGAGATGACGGCGCATAATGTTTATGGCTCTTTGCTTTTGGCTTTTAAGTTCATTATTATCTTTGTAGATGCATCTTCCGAGTCCTCTGTCTTGTAGAGCAAGTCTCGTGCTCAATGACCATTCCATAAATTCGTCTCCTGAGAGATCTAGGACCGGGTATTCAAAGTTGTTAACTTTGGCCATTCTTTCATATGCATCAAAGTTGACGTCAGCCATCTGAAAAACGTTTTAACGATTTTCAGTTAGGGGCTTTTAATAAATCCGGACCTTAGTGGTAATGACCGGTTTATATATATATGCATATAGCATGTCCGATTTTAATACTTCATGGTTTCAATCAATTATGCAAATCAATTAATTAAATCATGCAACCGATTTTCTATTATGCTATTAGCAATATTAATCAATTTCCCTTTTTGCAAAATTAATCATAAGGCAATTCATTAAAGGGATAAACCAATAAAGGAAATTAAACAAAAGGGGAAAAGGATATACTTAACACTTTCCTTTTTACTAAAAGGAAGGGATTAAGGTTTTCCTATTTGGATTAGGATTAGGTTTAGGATCGATTTCAACCTAGCTTTTTCTCTAGGGTTTCACGATTTCAACTATGGCCAAAACAAGCATGCACAAATCGATTCTAACAACCTAACTCATACAATCCGATTTCAATCAATGATACATGCGATTTCTATGCTAGTCCAAATTCGATTTAAGTGATTGATGCAAGCAAGTTCTCATGCGATTTTAAACAGGTAAATAAGCAAGCTAATGAACTAATTTAAACATGCAATCAAGATCACAAATCGATTCAGCAAACAAGCAAGGCAATATTCAAACAATCCGATTTCAGGGTTTCATAAGCTTAAGTCCGATTTCAAGGTGGGTTTGAATATAAGATCAAACAAGTTTATCAAACAACCGATTTTAAACTCATGATATAGCTTAGGTCAATGTTCGATTTCAAGGTTTTAATAAGATCAAGCAAGTTCATGGGAGCAACCGATTTTAGGGTTCAAGTTCATTAATGTCCAATTCGGTTTTGCTTTGTTCTTAGTTTAGGGTTTTACCTTTTTCTTTCTTTTAGATTTGAATTGGAATGAACCGGGAGCTAATGACCTCGGAAAACACAAGCTGAAATCGGATCTCCTTGGTTTGTTTGGTGGGTCGTCGTGCACTGTATGCGTGCGTGAGAGCGCGTCCGATGTCGGATCGACAAGCGGTTTTCACCGGTAGATTCGACTCGTCGAGGGCTTCGATTTGATATCTAGATCGCCTTCTGGTTCCTCACGGTTTGAAAGATATGACTCTTTAAAGTTTCGGCGGCTACTCAGGGTCTCTAGGGTTTTAGGGTTTAGGAGCTTTCGTGCTGATAACGTGTTGTGAACTGAATGTTCTGTGTATATTATTATGAGGACCAATGGTCTCTTTATATAGTGGTTACACCAGGTA
This sequence comes from Isatis tinctoria, assembly GCA_010577795.1. Lineage (NCBI taxonomy): Eukaryota > Viridiplantae > Streptophyta > Magnoliopsida > Brassicales > Brassicaceae > Isatis > Isatis tinctoria. Next base: position 31,990 of record VHIU01000342.1, on the reverse strand, counting down.
GAGAAAAGGTAATTATCATTTTACTACCCATATCAAAGAAAAGGAAATATTCCATAAACCTATTCCTTGTCTATAAAGGAAAACATCTAATTATACTAAGGACCGGTTATGTTAATAACCTCTATATGGATCGGTCTATATTGAGTCCATTAACCAAACGGTTCATAACACTCTACGTTCGTTTATGTTATGTAGGAAAAAAGTATCATAATAAAATTCATAAGTTTTGAATATTATTATATATAGAAAAAGATCAGTCACATAGCTTAATATACGGTTTAAAAAACATAAAACACAAATAAATTTGCAAACCATATTATAAACACTAAAAAGTATTGATTATAATTATATAAATAATCGTTTGAAAATATGTTAAATAAAAATAAAATGGGTCTTCGAAATTACACATAAATTTATATGTGTATATATATATTTCTATATAATTTTCTTATTAAGTAAAAGCATTAAAATATTATCGTGACATCATATTTTCACACAAAACAACTAAATTTACAAAGATTATTAAAAGTTTAAAATAAATTAATGAAATTTTTAAGATATATCTATTTTCATCATCTTTATTGTTAGTTGGGTTTTTTAGTTCCATAAAATATATGGTAACTCAATTCCGATATGACGATGAAAAATGGAAGATAAATAAAGGAGACAGTTAAAAGAATGGTTGACAGAAGTCTAAAGGATAGATACATGGTTAAAAATCGATTAGAATATATTTCTGTCAGTTTTATTAATGTTTGAATACCACATAATTAAGTTATTATCTGAGGTCATTTAGTCAATATAAGAGAGTTCAGCATCATTGAGAAAAGGCTCAAATTAATATGATTTAAACATATTAATATTGGTGAAATTTTTTTGACATTGGTGAATTGCTCACGACACCTACTCTTAGCCTACAAATATGGTCAACAGTTACACTAAATATAAAACAACTTACGCGTAGCGTGAGCTAAATCCGTACTCTATTAAGAAGTAAGAAAAAAAATATAACTAAATCCTTTTAACTAACTAACTGTTGTGAAATAATTTATGGTAGTACACTTATTTGTTCTATTTATAGAATAAAACGTTATGATATGCCACACTATATACTAAGAAGACAAGAACAAAAAATTTGAGAGAGGGAAAGACAAGAACAAAAAACAAAAAACTGGAGCCGTTTCCCTGATGAGCCCAAGGCAGGGCGAAACCAGTCGAAGTGTCCCGTAACGAGAAGGCTGACTCGGTGTCCAAGAGGGATATCGAGTGCCGCACGGTCTTCTGGAGAAAAGCCCGTGACATCGCGCTCTCTTGTAGAAGACCCAAGTTTTGGCTTTAGTCCAGGTGCGTCATTAATATTTTTATTTTTTTTAGAAACTCACGGGGTTTTTAATAAGTTTTTAACATCTACCTCCCACCTACCACAGTAACTCAGTAAGTATGTTGACACACACGTGGGCACGTTCTAGAAAAGTAAGAGAATGACGAGTGCCTTATTTCCTTTATGAAAGATATGTTAATTAATTTACATTTATTTTTTTGTTTCCTCGAATAAATATGTTGAATAGCTTTTCACATACACAAAGATGTTAATATGGACATAAATGGAAATTAATAAATGGTTGGAGATATCATCAATTGCGATTTGCGAACATATAATCATTTATGAAAAAGGCTAACGTTACATTTTTCATCGGAAAGTCTAAAAGTAAGCTAACGAACTTATATTAGTTCACCATATGTCCGTGTATATATGTCTTCCCTGTCAGGCTGTCACCCACAAATACCACTCATAAATTTGATAGTATTATATTTGTCTACGCAACGTTGTGACATTACAAAACAAATTTGAAAAGTACGACCAGTTTTATGACTGCTATAGTGCTATGCTAACTTTTGGTATAACTTTCTCCATTCTTATTACAAATCTCAAAAATTATATGCAATTTCATTTCCCACCTTGTTTTTTACGGTGACTGACTGACTGGATTCCAAACTGTAAGTTACAAAAAGCCCTGCCTTGGGCTCATCAAGGAGTTGAGGACTTAAAAAGATGTCAAGCATATGGTCTTCTCAAGTACCTTAATTCATTTGATTAGGACTAACAGCGAATTTATCGATGGCTTTGCAAAGGAAGGATGAAGATATCTTGAATGTAATGTCACTGGTGAAATCAACTAAGCGAGAACTACAAATGCTGAGGGATGTTGGATGTTGGATGGGATTCGTTTATGATGAAAGTTTCTTCTTTTTGTGAGAAACATGATGTTGAGATGCTAATAATGGAAGAAAACTTTGTTAACCCAAGGAAACCAAGGCAAAGAAACAACATAACAACCAATATGCATCGTTATAAGGTTTATTGCTTCTACCACATCCTGGATTTGCAGCTTCGAGAGTTTAATGATCGTTTTACTGAGGTAAACACTGAGCTGCTTATTTGTATGGCTGCTTTAAGTCCTATGAACTCGTTTCATGATTTTGACATGGAGAAGTTGGTGAGATTGGCTGAATTTTATCCTGAGGACTTTAGTGTTGGAGAGCGCTTATATCTTGAACAACAACTTGGAATATACATTGATAATGTGCGACAAGATAAACGATTCAAGAATTTGAAGAATATTGGAGATCTTTCTCGTCTTATGGTGGAAACACAGAACCATCTTTCGCATCCTTTGGTTTATTGAATTCTGAAGTTAGTTTTAACTTTGCTTGTTGCTACTGCAAGTGTTGAAAGGTGTTTTTCTGCAAATGAAGTTGGTGAAGACAGCATCTCACAACCGAATTGGAGATCAGTTTCTAAGTGATTATCTGGTATGCTATATTGAAAAGGGGTTGTTTGAGTCAGTTACAAATGAAGTGGTGGTACAAAGATTTCAATCTATGAGTGAGCGTAGGTTCATTTGTAGAATATTATTGTGCTTTTTTTGTAACTTCATCATACTTTCAAGCAGAGTTTTTTTTATTGTTGAAGAGATAATTTTTTTTAAAAATCTTAATATTTTTGCCCCGGTTAAAGTTATGTTCTGGATTTGCCACTAGGGATTACTGCTTTTCCAAGACCTGTTTTCAAAGTAACCATTCTCTCCAACAAGGTACACCATGGAACAAAAGCTACTAAAACTTCCAAGTTTTTTCTCTTTCATGTATCGAAACACCATGTAAAATAGAAATGTCAAAAGTAACCGAAAAAATAAATGTTAAAAGAAGCACAGAATATTCGATTGATAAATGTCAAAAACCTTTTTTGTTTCTGAAACAAAGAATATTCGATTGATAAAAGAAGCACATGCCGAAATGCCCAAACCTGAAATAGTTACAAAAGAAGGAAAATAATTTAGTTACTTTCTAATTGTCAATAAAATAGCAACAAAAAAACTTTGAATTATAATTTGATACCTAACGAACTTCTGATGTAGCGAAAGAAAACAGACTTAAAGTTGCCTGTAGTGCTCTGTGCAACACCACCAAATGCCCAAACCTACAAAAAAATATGATGTTTAGATTAGATTTTTATTATATAGTTAAAAAATCAAAATTTTATTTACCTTTGGAACCGTCGATAGAGCTACAGATCCTCATGGTGGCATAAAGCTGGACACATGCAACGTGCATGCGATAAAATTGATGTTAGTTCATTTGCAGTCAACATCTATGTTTAGATTCCGTGATAATGGCGCGGAGAATATGTAAAGGAAAAAAAAATACTTAAATAACATTGTAAACATGCATTAGTTTACTTGATTGTCACAATTTTTAATCAATGAATAATTGTATACAGATTCCAACAAAAAAGAACAATTAGATTTTATCATAACCCAAAAGTAAGATTTATAATTCTATGCAAAACGAACTCAAGATAATCATTGCAAGGAATGTAACTCTTCATCGTAATAAAATTGTTTTACATTCTTGATCGAGAAATAATTTACTTAAAACTGATTCTTAAAAACTCTTGCTAAATCTTCTAGTGCTGGTTCAAAGATGTGTGCAGCCTTGTACAGTTTTTTTCTTTTCTTACTAATCTTGGGCCTTATAGCTTTAATTTTCTTTGATTTATTGGATTTTATATCCCTAGATAGATTTTTATGCTAAGAACACGTCTAAAAAAATTATTAAAAGAATACAAAAAATTATGGTCCTTTCTTTATCTCATTTTTTATGGTCCATTGGCGATTTCACCACCTGCCTCCCACCTAAGCTGTCCCTGAATCTTTTTTTTGCTTAGCAAAAACTAATCGTCATCATCTCGACCACTATCTTCTGTCTACATTCTTGATTCCATTTCGATTGATCAAAAATTTTATCTTGGTTGTCTTATTTGTCTACATTAATTCTCGCAGTAAAATTAATTGTAAAAGATTTTCTTAGAAGAACCAAAACAAATGCAAAGGAACTTGATATCGTAATAAAATTATACAGTATATTAACATAATATCATTCCTTATAAACTCAAAACTAAAAAAAAATCAATATTGGTGATGGAGGACTTATGGTGATCCGAGTCGGAGGTTTGCAGATTGTAGGCGACTGGTCTATTTTGTGGTCCATACCGACGAGCGATGGGTAGAGGTATTGCTTCTTCTGCCATTGTCACGTATAAAGTATCTTGAGAAGAGAAAGGATCGAAATTCGAGAAAGGTACGTAATATCAAGAGGAAGAAAGGTTTTAGACGGAGATCGATGATGAAAGGTTTTAGAATGATAGATGACTCTGTTAAGAAGAAGGCAACATATATACACCCAGTGGCCGAGCTACGTGTATTAAAGGGGTGGCACTTGCCCCCCATAAAATTTGCAAATTCTTTATAATATCTTAAAACTTTAGTTATGTGCCTCTATTCAAAATCATTTTCTACTTTCATTTTTCATATTAATATGTTGTTTGCCCCTATAAAATTAATTCTTGCATCCGCCACTGTATACACCGTCAAATAAAATAATCCGATATCTTGTGATGTGTGACTATTGCAACTTGAACCTGAGACGTGAAAATTAATCACGACAGAGTAATTAAGAAAGTTTTAAGAATGGTATTTGTTTTTTTATTTTTCTTTTATTCGGTAAATATAGAGAGTGATATTTATTAATAAGTAAGAAAAAATGTAACTAAACCTTTTTAACTAATAATCCGAAGATGGCGACAATATGTACAGATCTACAAGCGTTGGAGAAGCAGATCTTTGTTGCTGCTGTTGGTGGTTGCCGCTAAAATAATCCGAAGATGGCGACGAGAATCTGGAGCTTGTGGAAGAAGCCAAAAAGACTTTGGTAATGCGAGTTTATATAGCTAACGTCGATGAATGGTATTTATGTAGTTTTCGAAAATGTTCGGTTATGGTCGCCAAATCGATCGGCAATAAATGAAATTGTATTCGGTTTTTGATTAATTCAGTTCGGTTTTATTAAAACCGAACAGTTTACTGAAACAAAAACATTTAAAAAATAAACTTCCGTTTAAAATGTCTCTTTTTTTTCTTTTTTCTTTTTTAATTTCTTCACCGCCAAGAATCAGTGACGAAACTATATATAACTGATATAACTTCCGCTCTCTTCTTCCTTCACCTCCCATTTTATGTTTCTTCTTCTTCCTCACTTCGTCTTCTTCGCAGAAACCTATTCTCAAATCTTTAACATGATATCTTACTCTCGTCGAGGTTCTGAGTCAAGTGAACAATGGCGAGTGAAGATGAAATCCAGATCGAGGGAATTAAAACCATTGAAACTCCACTGTTGGTGCAATCACAGAGAGTCGACGACGAGACTGGTAACGAAGAATTCAACGGAGCTTCTTTCACAGGAGCGGTTCTCAATTTCTCGACGACGATCATCAGTGCTGGTATCATGGCTTTGCCTGCGAAGATGAAGATCCTCGGACTTATTCCCGGAATCGTGATGATCATTCTCATGGCTTTCTTGAACAATAAGACGATCGAGTTCTTGCTAAGGTTTAGCAGAATCGGGAAACAGAGATCTTACGCTGGTTTAATGGAAGATTCTTTTGGCAGACCTGGAAGGATTGTGTTGCAAGTTACTGTTCTTCTTAGCAACATTGGCGTCTTGATCGTTTACATGATCATGATCATCATTGGTACTTTGATTCGATTCCTCTTAGTTTCTTGATACTGTTATAAATTGTGCTCTTTGATTTGATTCTGATCACAGAAACGTAACTTGTTGATCGTGTTTTAGGTTTTGCTCTTTGGATCCAAATCTATCTTTGATACTATTCACATAAACGTAACTTTCTCTAGATTTAGATTCGATTTGCTCTTAGTTTCACTATAATAACTTGGATTCTATCAACATCATGTTCAAGATTCTGATCGCTGAAATGTAACTTGTTTCAAGATTTGGATTCTATCAATATCCTTGCTCTGTGGATTGATTAAATCTGTTTCTTTGTTCGGCTTGAAGGTGATGTTTTGTCTGGAAAGAGTACTGTTTCTGGAATCCACAATGCGGGTATGCTTAGAGGATGGTTTGGGAGAACTTGGTGGAAAAGAAGAATTTTTATTCTTCTCGTTACAACTCTCGTTTTCATTGCTCCATTGACATTATACAGGCGGATTGGTTAGTATTTATGTCTCATCTTCTTCTCAAAGTGAGGTTCCTTAATATGTATTTCTAACAATATGTTGCATATAGTGCAACGGAGAGTGTGAGTTTTCATGTTTGCTTGTACACTAATTGATATGTAAACTAATTGATACATTGCAGATTCTTTGAAAGTCGCATCTACCATATCACTTGGTCTAGCGGTTCTTTTTCTTGTCATCACTGCGGGAATCGTCGTCATGAAGTATATCAATGGTGGTTTAGTGAATCCAAGACTTGTACAGAATCTCACTGACTTGTCCTCGCTCTGGAAACTATTCACAGTTGTTCCTGTGCTTGTCAATGCGTACATTTGTCATTTTAATGGTACACTCGATCGAATCACTTCTTTCTTGCTAAGTTTACATTTGAAGGATCAAACAAGAACTTCATGTTTTCGATTTGATTGTTTTCAGTCCACAGCACACAGAACGAGCTTGAAGATGCCACTCAGATCAAATCTGTTGTCCGAGTCGCTCTAACGATGTGCTCTTTTGTGTACATAATAACAAGCTTATTCGGATACCTCTTGTTTGGTGTCTACACTTGACGATGTTCTTGCAAACTTTGACACCGATCTTAAGATCCCTCATGGTTGGCTTCCCAGTGAGGCAGTCAGATTCAGTTATGCCTTTCATCTCGTACTTGTGTTCCCCATTGTCTTTCATCCTTTGAGGGTTCACGTCGACAGTCTCTTGTTCCCTAGGCACCTTCACTTACTAACTATAATCTGAGGTTTTTCTCTATCACTGCCGGTCTCATTGCTGCTATCTTCTTGGGTGCAAACTTCATTCCAAGCATTTGGGATACTTTCAAATTGACTGGAGCAACTACTTCTGCTTGCATCGGTTTCATATTCCCTGCTGCTGTTATCTTAAAGTAAGTCCCATTCTTTCATAAGAGATTGGTTTATGAACCTATAAATCGATCAATCATTATATGAATGTATCTGTTCGAGGGATCGTCATAACCGAGCAACAAAAAGGGACAAGTTTCTAGCCACTTTCGTGATTGTGCTTGCGGTTTTCTCCAGTGTAATCGCCATTTATAGTGACGTTGACGCCATGTTCAAGAAGAACAAATCCATATTTCCAATGTGGGCAGAGTTATAACCAAATTTGAAGAATAGTTTTGTTGGTGATAAAAGATGTCTATAGATGATACTGAACAGGCTTTATGAATAGTTGTAGTAGAATCTATGTACATAGAGAGATCATTCTTTTTTCTTTTACATTGAACAATTGTAAAAAAAAGGTGAGAAATGAAACATGTTCACGTATGAACCAACAATGCATGTGATTTCAATCGTTAGATCTTGTTCGGCTCTAGAAAAATTTTCAGTGGTACAACAAGATGATTATTGTTACCAAATGGGTGACCAGCGGTTGAGTCATTGGAGCGTCTCAAATCTTTGATCCTCTCAAGACATCGCTTCTCCATATCACCGGCAAAATCAACGTTGAAACACTTGCGTATGTCGAGGTGTTCTATGTGAGGACAACCGTCAAGAATGGCGTTCAAGCCCGTGTTTGCCAGTGGGTTTCCAAAAAGCTGTAGATGACGTAGTTCGGGCATGCTTTCGGTGATTGCTAGGGTGTTCTCATTATTAAACTCATCATCACCAAGACCAGAGCTTCAATGTCTTCAGATTCAGGCAAGACTGGCCTGCAACTTTCAGAAACTCTCCTGACAATGAGCCCTATACAACCTCGAGGTATTAAAGCTTCAGGAATTTCACAGCTGCTTCGTCAAATCCGTCGTCTCCTATTGGATAGCACATTATAAGCCTAAGGCTTCTCAGATTACTCGACCTGCAAATTAAATATGTGGGTAAAACTACAAATGTAATATTTGTGGTATTGTAACCCTTTATTTACTAAAGCACAAGTCACTTGGCGAATCAAATTCTGCCATGTGGCTTGTGCTTTATATTATATTTTAAATTTTTTTATTTATCAAAACCTGTAATGTCGAGATGCCAAAAAAAAAACTACATTTCTCTCCACTAAATCCCTAACTTTTCTCCACTAAATCCCTAATTTCTCTCCACTATCCCCACAATTGTGTATCCTCTAAAGACATTCAAGAAAAGAATTCAATAACTCCCAAGCATGTCAATTGTTTCATCTTCTATATAAACTTCAATTTACTATTTTTTCCCCTATATTTTCTGTATCTCTCTGCTTCTCCAACTTTTATCTTCATCATTATTTTAGAGTTTTGAGTGTAGTACCATGTTCGACCAAAAAAAAAAAATGTAGTACCATGAAGTCGATACAGGTTTATGCATTATTTTCTTCTTCTCAAATTATTACTATCTTGAATCTTTGTATATAACTCTTGTATACAATACTTTCTCAATAAAGAGCTATGGTGAAAGAACATCCTCACTGGTATACCTGATTGTGTCCTGATTGCAACCAGATTTTTCGATTTTTTTGCAGTTTGTTACGGATATCTACTCATATCTTTGTGTATCCGTATTTACTTATTTGTGTATATCTTCATATCTTATGATATATGTAAACTTCCCTTAATGTCGGGAACGTTAGGTTAAACCGTATGTAAGTATATAAGTTGGTCTCCGACCTTGGAATGATAAAAGAAAACCTTTACCTATACTTTGGTTTCTTGACATGGTATCAGAGCAGTAACGATTCTATTGCTCAAATCTCTTATCGTTTATCTCTGTTTGTTTATTGCTTTTCTCTAAGACATGGGTAGCGACGGCGACAAAGAAGAATCAGCCATGACCTCACACACAAAGGGTCATGCTGAAACCAAATCTAAGGTAGAGGTCATAAGGCGTACTATCTCACCTTATGATCTCTCCTCTAGTGACAATCCGGGCTCGGTGATATCAAAACCTTTGCTCACTGGAGCCAACTACAACGAGTGGTCTTCAAATCTGTAGATGGCTCTTAAGGCACGAAAGAAATTTGGTTTCTTGGATGGTACGATTTCGTTACCAGAGGAGGATTCAGAGGATTTCGAGGATTGGTGGACAAACAATGCATTGGTTTTGTCTTGGATTAAACTTACCATTGAGGAGAAGGTTCGTGCAAATCTCTCTCCCATTGAAATTGCGAGTGAGTACTAGGATCACATTCGACGCCGGTACTCTGTGAAGAATGGACAGCGAGTTCAACGGATCAAAGCTGAACTTGCGACTTGCCGACAACAAGGTCTTAGTATTGAAGAATACTATGGCAAGCTGATGCAGCTTTGGACTTCTTAATCCGAGTTTCGAAAGTTCAAAACCTGCGCTTGCCCGAATGGAGCAGAGTTAGAAAAAGAACGTGAAGAGGACAGACTTCATGAATTTCTTAAAGGTCTTGATGAGTCACTTTATGGCTCGATGAAATCGAACCTGTTGTTTCGCGATCCTCTGCCTTTGCTTGACGATGCTTACAGTGCACTACTCCCGGATGAAGACTCCAAACACACCTCGAGAGTGCTTAATGACAACAATCATGTGACTGCGTTTTCAGTCAGAACAAACTCTACATCATCTAGGTCGTTTCTTTCTAAAGAGGAGAAGGCAAAGCTGATCTGTTCAAGCTGTGGAAAGAAAGGACATCTCGCCGCCAACTGTTTTCGAACTCTTGGTTATCCAGACTGGTGGGGTGATCGTCCACGTGGTCGCTTGAACTCAGGTACTGGTCGCGGAGCTGGTCCCTCGCAATCTCGTCTGCAAATGATTGACTCGGCGCGTGTCAATGCTGTCCAGGCTCCGGCTCTGCAACAGCATTCTTCAGAGAATGTGATTACACAAGCTGATAGGGTTGGTCTCATGGGCCTTAATGATGATCAGTGGCAGAGTCTTGTTTCCCTTCTGAATGAAAGAAAGCAACAGTCGTCGACGTCACTCTCTGGTATGTCTTCTTTGGAATCTTGGATAGTTGACTCAGATGCCACAAATCATATGACTGGTTATTAGATTTTTTATCCAATATACATGACACATTGCCTATACCTGTGAAATTGCCTGATGGGAGATTTAGTTACGCTCCACAACAAGAGACAGTTGTTCTGAGTTCTATGCTTTCACTTCAGAACGTTTTCTATGTTGCTGGCTTGCACTGTCATTTGATCTCTGTGTCTCAACTGAGTCGGGAACGTCAGAGTGTGTTTCAGATTACTGATAAGCTGTGCTTAATCCAGGACCGCATTACAAGGACGCTGATTGGAGTAGCTGGGGAAGTACGTGGACTTTACTTTCTTCGAGGGATGGAGTTCGCAGGAGCGATGCAACATGTGGAACAAGCTTCTCGTGATGTGTGGCACCATCGCTTAGGCCATCCTTCCTCTAGAGTTTTGGATTTTTTATCTCCCTTAGTTTTATCTAGTGATAAGGTTTTACAGTCTCCAGTATGTCAGGCTTGTGTTCGAGCTAAACAGACTCGTTGTTCTTTTCCAACCAGTTCTAATAAAACTACAAGTTCATTTGAATTGATTCACTGCGATTTATGGGGACCTTATCGTACTCCATCCACTTCTGGAGCTAGATACTTTCTTACTCTTGTTGATGACTATTCACAGAGTGTTTGTCTTTATTTGTTGCCAACGAAACAAGATGTTTCCCAAACACTGCGTGACTTCATTACCTTGGTTGAATCAGTTTTCGACGTCTGTTAAGATTATCCGCAGTGACAATGGCACCGAGTTCATGTGCATGTCACGTTATTTTCGTGAAAAAGGGATTCTCCATGAGACTTCATGTGTAGGCACCCCTCAAGAGAACGGTCGCGTAGAACGCAAGCATCGGCACATTCTTAACGTTGTGCGTGCACTTCGCTTTCAGGCTTCTCTGCCTTTGACCTTCTGGGGTGAGTGCATCCTCACAGCTGCTTATCTGATTAATAGAACACATACAGCTTTACTTGATGGTTTGACTCCTTTTCATCGGCTGTATGATCGAGCTCCACCACTTCAACATCTTTGGGTTTTTGGTTGTCTATGCTTTGCACATAATCAGAATCACAAAGGTGAAAAATTTGCATCTAGAAGCATTCGTTGTGTCTTTCTTGGATATCCACATGGCAAGAAAGGCTGGCGTGTTTACAACCTTGAGACACAGAAAATTTTCTACTCACGAGATGTTGTATTCTTCGAGACAACTTTCCCTTACACTGATTCTGTGCAACAGACTCCGCCGGATATTCCTCTGCCTTAACAACAGAGTTTACCAAGTTCTCCGGCTGACGAAGATGATTTAGAAGAACATATCACGTCTTCAGAATTACCTGCACCTCTCGATTCTCCTGAGAATTCAGATCAATTGCGGCTCACATCTTCCCCTGCTGATACGACTCACGCATCGGAAGTTACGAATGATACAATCGGCGTGCCTTCTCCTACAGCGATCATTTCCTCTGGACCTTCCGAGGCTGTGAATACTGAACAGCAGGAATCGTCTTCTACTGATGTTGCTCCGGCTTCTACTGAGATTGTACTACGTCACAGTGACAGAGTACGCACCTTGCCGACCAAACTCACTGATTATGTGTTGAACACAGTTTATATGACATCAGGCGGCGGATCATCTCAGGCTTTGTATAAGATCACTGATTACAGTGACTGTGCCGTTTTTTCGGTTAATCATTTTCAGTTTTTGGCAGCGATTACCATCGGATCCGAACCTTGATCTTACAGAGAAGCTATGGAAGATGAAAGCTGGCGCTTTGCTGTTAGACATGAGATTGATGCACTTGAATTTACTCAGACATGGGATGTTACAACATTGCCTAAGGGGAAGAAAGCTATTGGCTGTCAGTGGGTCTTCCATTTGAAGTTTCACGCTGATGGCAGTTTGGAGCGACATAAAGCTCGTCTGGTCGTCCTCGGTAACAAACAGATTGGTGGTGATGATTAAGACGAGAGCTTCGCTCCGGTTGCTAAGATGACTACGGTCCGTGGCTTTCTACAACTTGCTGCTTCTTACGACTGGGAGGTCCATCAAATGGACGTTCATAACGCCTTCCTTCATGGTGAACTTAAGGAGGAAGTGTATATGAAACTACCTTCGGGATTTCCTGGAACAGCTCCCAATCAAGTTCTTCGTCACCGCAAATCTCTCTATGGCCTCCGTCAAGCTCCGCGCTGCTGGTTCGCCAAACTGAGTTCTGCTTTACTGGACTATGGCTTCACTCAAAGTCATTCTGATTACTCTCTCTTTACGATGGAACGAGACTCTGTTCGCCTACATGTTCTGGTTTATGTAGATGATATGATTATATCTGGCAGTACAACGTCTGTTATCCTCAGTTTTATGACGTATCTTAGCAACTGGTTTCACATGAAGGATTGGGTATTTCTAAGTATTTTCTCGGCATTGAGCTTGCACGCAGTCTGCAGGGTATCTACCTATGTCAGAGAAAGTATGTTCTAGATATTCTCAAAGAAACTGGTCTTCTAGCTGTGAAACCCGTCGAGTTTACTTTGGAGCAAAATCATCGATTGGCCCTTGACAAAAGCGATTACCTTGATGATGCTCGTCCTTATCGTCAGTTGGTTGGGAAACTTATTTATCTGACTAATACATGACCGGATCTTTCCTACTCCATTCATGTCTTGTCTCAGTTTATGCATAAGCCGAGATCAGCTCATTGGACAGCAGCACTTCGTGTTGTCCGTTATCTTAAGGGTACTCCGGGGCAGGGGATTCTACTAAAAGCTCACACGGATCCTTCTCTGGTTGCTTGGTGTGATGCAGACTGGGCAGGTTGTCCTATTACGCGTCGATCCTTAACAGGATGGTTTATTCAACTCGGAGGTTCACCCATTTCCTGGAAAACGAAAAAGCAGAAAACTATCGAACTCTCTTCTGCAGAAGCTCAGTATCGTGCTATGGCATTTACTCTTAAAGAGGTACTCTGGTTGAAAGGTCTCCTCACGTGTCTTGGTGTCAAGTTCACGGCTCCTATTCCTTTTTTCTGAGACAACAAAGCAGCCATACACCTTCCTGCTAATCCTGTCTTTCATGAAAGAACTAAGCATGTGGAAAATGATTGTCATTTCATTAGGGACGAATTCATCAAAGGTACAATCATTCCTCAACATGTCTCTACGCATGCACAGTTAGCAGATATATTCACAAAGGCACTCGAAAGTCGTGAGTTTGAAGAATTTCTTGGCAAGTTGGGCATTTGTGACCTCCATGCTCCAACTTGAGGGGGGGGGGGGTGTTACTGATATCTACTCATATCTTTGTGTATCCGTATTTACTTATTTTTGTATATCTTCATATCTTATGATATATGTAAACTTCCCTTAATGTGGGGAATGTTAGGTTAAACCGTATGTAAGTATATAATTTGGTGTCCGACCTTGGAATGACAAAAGAAAACCTTTACCTATACTTTGGTTACTTGACACAGTTGCAGATATTGGAGCAGATCAGTTGGATAACAAAGCAAGGACGATGATCAGCATATCCTCCGTAAATGATGCTTCCTCCGTATACACCGACTATGTCAATAATTTTGCTCATCTTCTATTTTCAATTTCTCCTAGAAAGCTTGATGTTTTTGCGATGGGTTTAGCACAATAGGTAATATTCTTTTATTACATTTCACAATACAGCTTCTATTATTTTTTTTTATTTTTTTTTATAACTGAAAATATTATATATCTTTGTAAGTTCTTACAAGAATATACAAGTTTCATCATTCCCCCCCCCCCAAAAAAAAAGAAAGAGAAAGATGAAAAATACAAATCGAAAACAACACATGCTAAGCATGACTGAGCCAGAGAGAGAAGGTTTGAGAACTTTCTCCTCCTAATATTTGCCAGAATTTTGTCTCTCATCTGCCGGTCAATACGAGCGCAGACAGTATTTGAAGACGTCTTAACTCCCTTGTGGGCGCGAGTTCCTCTCAAGCCTACAGCTTCTATTCTTCTATTAGCATTAATCGAGATTGTGTTTTTGTACATATGTCATGGAGTTAATCCAATATATTATAAATAATCTATACTATTAAGGGAGGATACATCTACTTAAAAAAAGTTGTTTGGACCCTTGGACCTATTCCTTAGGTATTAACTATGTTATCATTAAAATTATTTTACTAAGCATTTATGTTAGATATACGATTAAAAAGAGATAACCATACTAATAATAAACCATTATTACTCTTACTATTTCAGAAGCTTCTGTTCGTGTTAAACCGGTTCGAAATATAGAAGTTTGATAATTTGGTTTCCTATTGATAAATCAAGATTGATACTAAACCTAGAAAATATATATAATAGCATTGGTTACTGTGATTCATAATAACTTTGGCTCGACATATACAAAGTCATTGTTTTAATTTGTAACATTGTGAGGTAATATAGATGATATACAACATTATTAAACTTACAATATGATATAATAGTTGGAGCTGATGTACTTACAATATGATATAAACCAATATACAACAAAATAATATATTTCATGTACAAATATTTTCATCGTTACCAAACTATATCTACATATGTTTTAATTGCAAACTATTAGTTTTTATATATAGGTTTAAGATATAGTAATTGATAATTAGTTAACTATTTTTAATTCTTTTCCAGTATCTAGATATAGTTTGGTTAACAATGTTAAGATTTATTAGGTATGATTCATGAATTGGTATAAGAATTTTTATACTCATTATACTCTCCCATATCAAAGATACGAGATTAATCACCACGAAATCTTCTCCTATATGTTTGGAAATCTTATAATCTAATATAATGATAAAATATCCAGGGAAATCATCCAATCTTCATATAAAACGATCTAGCTATAAATAAACATTATGATTATATAGAATGTAATGAATTCGATTATAAAATATTGAAAAAACCAAGAATTTCATTCATAATCTACTATTTTTAGGATATGCAAAGATTTTAATACCTAACCGAATTCTAACTATAACCATATCCTTCCATCTACCATATTTTTCGAATTTATTACTATATATCCTATATTACGAAGTAAAAATCTTCCAATCACATTAAACCCGTACTGAAACTCTTATAAATATATTCGCTTCTCTCAAAAACCTAACCCCGCAATCAAAACCCTTAAAATCTCACGCTCTGATTCAGAACCTAAAACAATGGTGTCACAAACAATGATTACTTACCTCAAAGATTTGAAACCATACAAATCCACATGGCGTATCCAAGTGAGAGTTCTTCATTGTTGGCGGCAGTACACTGCGATGGCAGGAGAAACATATGAACTCATATTAGCTGTTGAATCTGTAAGTTGGTTTATATTTAACACACGATACAAAAGCTTTTAATGTAATTTATACACTAACTAAATGTATTCTTATCTGTTATAATGAATAGGGCACGAATGTTCATGCTTCATGCAGGAAACAATATGTTTCCCGCATCGAACAAGCTCTTCCCGTTGGAGAATGGAAGGTGATTCAGAACTTTAATCTCACCCCTGCAACAAGTCTACACAGACCAACGGAGCACACTTACAGAATGAGTTTCCTTGGAAACACTTCAGTAAGCCCATCAAAGCTTAGATCAACTCAAAACTTTCTATCGTTGAAAAGTTTTGATCAAGTAACAAGTGGCGATTTGAAAACTCATTTCCTCATTGGTAAGTTTGTTTAAATTGGCTCAGTGTCCTATTTTATCTATAACGAAAATATATTGACACCTTATATGTATAACTTATTGCAGATATCATTGGTCAAGTGGTTGACATAGGTCAACTCGAAACTATGCAATGTCAAGGAAAAGAGAAAAAGAAAGTCGAGTTTCAACTTAGGGATGCAGAGTAAGTCTTTTGGCCAAAGTTGTTTTAACTGTATATTGTCTATACTATATTGTCTACAGTTCATCGTTGCCTATTTCATTTTGAATGGTGTAGGAGCAATAGGATGCCATGTTTTTTATGGGGCAGATTTGCGGACAAACTATCCTCTTACTGCAAAAATGCTGGAGATAAAATCGTGATTTGTCTCATTAGGTTTGCAAAAATCAACATCTATCGAGGTTAGTAAGTGAGAACTCAGATGTTTTTTGTTACGTTTATAACCTTTGCACATAGTATCTAATTTCTGAAAATCTGGTGATGAAGGAAATTTCCAAATTTACAATGCGTTTGATATGTCTGATCTATTGCTTAATGGAAATTTCTCGGAGTTCATCGAGTTGAAAAACAAGTAAGCTTTTGCAACTCGATGAAAAACAAGTAAGATTTTAGGATATGTAACTAGACAATGAAACTTCCGTAAATTCTGTTGTCTAGGTTACCTAAGGATGGTCTTGCATTGACTGATGTCCAATCTAAGGACGACAAGTTAACCAGGTTTCAACCAAAAATATAATGGGAAGAAAGTCCTCAGAAAAGCATTTCTGAGATTCTAAACTGTAACGAGGTACGGGTTTAATAAATTCGAAATCTATTTTTCTAATATTGTGATTCCTTTTTTAATGTATATGACTAACACAACTATGAATATTGTTAATCTTTCTAGGTCGAGAGTTGCAGAGTGATATGCACTATCTATGCCCTTAACACTGATTATTCCTGGTACTATTTTGATCACAATAACCCAAGATGCAACAAGAAGGTTCAGAGACAAATCGCTGGGAAAAGCACTCCTACTTTCTACTGTGAGTTCTGTGATAAATTTGTCACAGTTGTTTCACCAAAGTAAATTTTCATATCACTCTGTTTATACATTGTTTTCTAATCATATTATAAATATTAGCCATGCTTTAGTAGTCAATAGAAGTTTGAACGTGTCTTTCCTAAATTCGTCTTCATCCTTTAGGTTCAAATTGCATGTTAGAGTCAGAGATGATACAGATAATACAAATTTGTTGCTTCTCGACACAATTGCTAAAGGGATTGTAGCTAAGTCTGCAGAAGAGTTGCTAAATGGTTCATTTGAAGAGGTCATGTATAACATCTATAGTTTCGAAATTTATCTCAAATAAAATTTGTGTGAATTACTTATGTTTTGTTTACTATCAGATAGAGGATCCTGAAGCATTGCCACAGGCTCTTAATGATTTGGTTGGGCAGAGCTTTGAATTCGGTGTTTTTATCAAGAAAGAAAACATTGAATATGGAAATGACACTTACAAGTGTGGAAAAGTGTGGAATATGAGTAATTTGCTTGAGTCTGCTACAATTACGGAGGATCATAGTCAGGTAGACACCCTTGGCTCATACGCAAATCCTGAAGAGGTAAGATAAGCTACACAATTAATATAGTTTGTATAGTCCAATATGCTTAAGGGAATGAAAAAAAATTATAGACTAAAATTTCCTTTATTTTTGTTGTAGTTAACACTTATGGGAGCAACAAGTGCAGAAAACTCAGAGTCACTTTCAACTCCTTCGAAACGATCATCTGAAGATTTACCAGATTTAAGTTCTTCATCTAAGAAGCTAGCCATGCACCCCATTGATAAAAAAAGAGAAGATATCGGCGGAAGAAACAGCGTTGGATGGAGACAAGAGTGATGAACCATTGTAGAAGCTCATCATCCAATTTTAGGATCATTTAAATCATTTGATTTCAACCTTTCTCTCAATTTCTGAGACCAAACTAATCTATTTCGGTTTATCTATTTATCTTCGGATTTTAATGTTTTTTGAATTTTCGGCACCAACAATTCCAATTTTGCATATTTTAAACTTTGCTACTAACTCGGAACTGGTAACAGATATACTAAAGTACAATATAATAAAGTGGTTTTTTCCCTGGGATATGCAATAACTCGGGAATACATATTCTTTTTCCTATTTAGATAACGAATTATTGGTACCTGCTGGAAAAAAACAAGGAAAAAAAACACATGCATTTATATTAGCACAAGAATAGATGTGAGGAACTAAAACAGAATAAAAAGAAAACCAATATTAAAAGAAGGAATCACAATATCAGATTATCAATATTCAATATTCATATACATATATACTATGGCACAAATCTATATCTTAGAGGAAAGAAGAACTAACATAGACAAAATATCTACAAGAAAAATCGAATTCCCATATATAACCTGTTTGCATCATTCCTGATTATAAGGTTTTAATAATTGATTGTTTTAAATCCTAAGAATTTAATCATACCATGCAATTTAAAGATTCTGCTACTGGTAATATCTAAATCAAATATTACATTACCTAATCTTATTATCCAAATCCTAAGATACACATTTTTATCAACACAATACAATTGAGTACAAACAACCTATGCAGTCAACTCTCACGGCAAAGTAAAATGAGAAAAAGGAACACGGTCACGGATGAAAAAATTAGGCAAGAGAGCATGAGAAAGACTCATAATGATGAACAAAGCAGGACACAACCTACGGCTTCTGTACCCCTACGTTCTACTTTCAGCACAATTTTATCAGATGTTACAAACATCCAGGGTGCTGAATCTCAGCAATCACCATCGGAAAGTCCTTATTCTACCCCTAAAACTCATGCATGCAAAAGAAAATTCATGATTGGTATGCTTCCCTGAAACTACTTCTTACATCCAGTTTTGTTTTAAATTGTAAAGTTTTAAAATCTGCGTACAAATCAAAGTAGGTTCCGACAAAGAAAACAATGTTACGACGAAGATAGCTAAGAAGCCTAAGAGAGTGGGATTTTCTGATGGTGAGTTCGATATACACTTCACCATCATTATTTGCTATGCATGGCTTTATAAAAACTTAAAGTAATCTAACATTTCTTGTGCATTACAGTGACACAGACCAGCAATATTACACAGAGCAGCAATCTTACGGCTTCTATACCACTACATTCTACTTTTAGTAGAATTTTATCAAATGTTACAAGCATCAAGGATTCTGAATCTCAGCAATCACCAATCCAAAGTACTTATGCAACACCTAAAACTCATACAGGAAAAAGAAAAGTCATGAATGGTATGATGCTTTGACTGTACTTTTTACATCCTATTTCGTTTAAATTGGTTCCGGTATGAAATCAATGTAGGTGCTGACAAAGAAAACGATGGGGTTTCAAAAATGGCTAAGAAGCCTAAAACAGTGAGGCTTTCATGTCGTAAGTTCAATATACACTTCACCTATATTATCTACTACACATAGCTCTCTAAAAACACAGTAATCTAACATTTCTTTCTAATTTCAGTGACACAGACCAGCAATCTTACACAGAGAAGCAATCTTACTGAACTGAGGACTCTGTCAAGAAAGGTGTTCAATGACATAAGTAATATACCCGGACCCTCTACTAAGACTACTGAGACAAGTGAATTTTGTTTAGATAATGAGATTGAAGAAGACGCAATATCTGATGGAGAAAACAACAATGTAGATTATGACGATTCCACCGAAGGTATTGCTTAAGTGCGGAATGAAAAGATTTTACTTCAATTCGGTTATGATCTAAAGTTTGTTTGTTAAGAATAATAAATTTATTTATTTGAATAACAGATGAAGAATATGAAGAACAGATATTTGACTGTAGTAGCCAAGAAAGTAGTGACACCAAAGAGGAAGACAGCGATTCAGAAAAAAATGATCTTATTCAAACAGGAACTCAAAGGGAACGAGTGCTGGAAATGGCAGAAATATTTAAAAAAGTATTTAGCGAAACAAGACCCAAACCTGTTGCAAGGAATTCAGACGGTATTGATATTGATCTATTATTTGCCTCCATATAAGAGAATTATGGTGGTTTACTAAATTTATTGTTTGTGTAAAAATGCAGTATACATTGATGAGGGAGATGATATATACACATGTCAGTATTGTGGTGCTCTAATGTGGTATGGAGAACGAATAAACAAATTCAGGAAATCAGTCAATCCTACATTTTCAACATGTTGTCTGCAAGGCCAAGTCAAATTGCCATTTTTGAAGGAGTCACCCGCTTATTTGAAGAATTTACTTGAGGGCAATGATAAACTCAGTAAACGTTTTCAAAAAAATCTCAGGGCTTACAACAAGTCTTTCTCATTCACTTCTCTGGGTGGAAGTGTTGAAAACTCTATTAGAAAAGCACGTGGACCACATACGTTTCAACTTCACGGAGAGAATTATCATTTGATGGGAAGTTTAAAACCGCCGAGAGGAGATTACGCAAAGTTTGGTCAGCTCTATATTGTGGACACAGAAAATGAGATTCAAAACAGAGCAACAGCCTTGAGGTATACTTCATAGTAAACTTTTATTATGCTAGCTAACGTTCTAACTAATTTCATATAAAATATTTCAAATTTTGTTCTTATTGTGTTTTTTTTCGTGGAAAAATATGCAGTAAGTCGAAAAAAGCAACTTCCACCAAGAAGAAGGACTCACTCAAAAGAGAAATTATAGCCTCTCTAATTCAGACACTGAATCAAAACAACCCCTATGTTCAGAAGTTTCGTACAGCGAAACAGAGGTTTGATACTAATTCAGATGACGTATTCCATATGATAGTAGTCAGTGATCGTTCTACAGATGGAAGGACATATAATATCCCCACTGCCTCTGAAGTTGCGGCGCTCATTCCTGGAGATTTTAACTTCGACCTGGCTAGGAGAGATATTGTTTTGGAAAGACGATCTGGTCGGCTAAAAAGAATTAACGAGGTTCATGTCTCATATCTTCCTTTACAATATCCACTGATATTTATGTATGGTGAGGATGGTTTTAGGCTTGGGATTAAGAAGTTTGTGAAAAAGAGAAGAAGGGAACATACAAAGATATATCTATGAGACAGTGGTTTGCATTCCAAATTGCATGCAAACGAAAACAAATCAAACGAGAAAAAATCAATTATTGTGCCCAGGAGATTTGCATGTAATCTGTACAAACTTTGAATCAATGAAACAAGTTGAAAAAAAAAAGGGAAGAAGGATCATACCAATTTCGGTTTGCATAAGAACGAGGGAGGAAAGACGGAGAAGAGATGGATGGAATGTTCGGGAATATATTTTTTATACAGATACTGAAGAATATTTATCTAGGCCGGTTTTAATTTGGCTGGGCCAGTTTTAATTTGGGCCCAAATGTATGAAAAAATTATAAAAACAAAATATCATTCTAAAATTTTGATGTATTTTTAAATAAAATTTCAAAGATGAAATTAAAAATTGAAATTTATTTATATTTTGAGTAATTTTGACAACAAATTTACTTAATAATATAAATTATTAAATTTATAATGAATCTTTATATATAATTAGCGAGGGGCTCTCCTCCTTTTGCCTAAACAAATGCCACGTGTCCTTATTTTGTCTATTTTCCAGCCCAAAAACATCATTCTCGGCACTGCTATTTTTCCTTGGGCTCATCCAAAGAGGCCCACTTCGAATACCTTCTCTTTCCTTCTTCTCGGTGGTAACGAAACAAACGATGCACTCGCCGTACCTTTGCTTCTTCAGCTTCCTGTAACGCCATAGCCTTTTCCTCTCCCACTCCATAAAACTCCTCTCCCCTCTTTCAATTATCTTTTCTACCCGACCGATGCCTTTCCTTCGCCGTTCCACAAAGTCTCTTATAAATTGTGCGCAAAAAATCACAAACCTCACTCACCAAAATTCTTCCACCTCTCCCGCATCCTGCTTATATCCGATCAGATTAGCACTCTTTCTTCCTTCCAAATGGCTGCCGTGGATTACGTTGCCGCTCCTAGCGATTCCTCAATCGTTCCCTTCCAAGATCTCTATCTCCGCCGCACTCGACAGGAAGTTGTGTTCCGCCTCCTGCATTTTTGGGACTCACGAAATATCAAGAGGGACAACGAATTCATGGGAATCACCATGCTAATGCTTGATGAAAAGGTAAGCGTCTCCGATTCTTTCCCGAAATTGTCACTGTTACGATCGGTTTAATTCTGTTTAAATCTCTTTAAACACTTAGATCGTAACCTTCAATGTCTGTTGTTTAGCTCATTAGATAGTTCATACAAATGCTACATGAAAATCAAATTTTAGCTCACTCCAATCAAATTAAATACTCTTCCTTGAATCGTGAACTTTATAACCTGTAGTTTCCCACATCTTTCAGTCGTTTGCGTCCCTAGCTATCAAATGATGTACCTTGAATGTCTGTTGTTTAGCTCATTAGATAGTTCATACAAATGCTAAATGAATATCGAATTTCTGAACTATAGAGTATATAATCCGTCAACTAAGTTGCAATCACATATGATAAAGTGTAAATATATTTCTCTTCTTATTCTGGGTTTTGGTTAATATTATAACTTTGAATGTCTTATGTTTTACCTCATTGATAGTTCTGAAGGAATTTGTACATGTTTTAATCTTATTAAAACAGCCCTAACAACAATTCCTAAGCCACGGATCATGTATCAATTGAATCTCAATAGATCTCGAAGATACCTGGAGATAAAGCAGCGGAAGATGATCAGGTACAACGAGATTAGGAGCGCCTCAAGTGCTGCGCCTCTACAGAAGTCCACACGCACACAAACTGGACGACAGGGATGCTAGTGCCTTGCGAACGATTCGCCTTAGGGTTCTCTCTGTGTTTCTGTGACGGCCAGGAACTTCTGATAGTCTCAAGGTCGTGCCCTATATCCTATATATAGGCGACATGAGAAAACCTAGTTGACCGATGGACCAAACCGGCTTGATTTCAATTAAATCAAAATCCGGTTTCTGATCCCGAGTGGTGTCGATCGACACTAACCATTGGTGTCGATCGACACCCTCACAGAAAATCGATATTAACATATATCTTATATATGTTGATCATGATCATTACTCCAATGATCAAACCCAATTTATTATCCAGTTTGCTTAGGTGTGTGACCCTATAGGATCATATGACAATGGCAATGAGTTCATAACTCATAAGTTATAAGCGGCTTCTAGCAAAACATTATAACCATCCAATATCATATGATTGTCTTATCTCGACATCACGACTCTACTAGAGTAAATACAAGTATGATTTCAGGACATTCCCTTCAGTCTCCCACTTGTACTGGAATCAACTATTCCCATAATCCCTTTGTCTCTATATCTCGATCTGGCATAAGGCAAGAGCTCGTGTCATCCTTAATCAACCAAACCATGTTTATCGAACTCCGATTTATACTGATAAAAGACAAACGATTGACATTCAATCCGTTTGAGCGCGGCCACGCATTTCCAGTATCAAATCTTCGATAGGCCCAAAGATATTTATCTCCCGTTATATGGGAGGGACAAATTCCATCTTGTTCCATCCCTGTTCCTTATATACTTCATAATATGCTCAATCAATGCCTTTATAGCCACCAGTTACGGCTGATGTTTGACAAAGTCAAAGCATACCAATTCATATGTAAGAAAACATGATGCACTCAGGTCTAAGGACTATACTCTATAGTCGCAATGAGAAGCTCTTATGACACTCATATAACAATCTTGTAGAGTTCTCATTAGCGGGTCATGTCCGATCATGTGTTCTCTAACACATATATATGTGATTGACTTTAATACTCCTATTAATGACTACATGAAACTTAGTCATCAGTCACCTCACATACTAGTCTCACGCGGTTATTAATATCCAACTTTAATAACCTCGACTAATATCCTACTCATGCGTTCTCGCTCAGCAGATGTCGAAGGACATTGCTTCTTGCAGAGAGTAATGCCATGAGACATCGGAAGTAAGCCCTTCTTGGAATCATGCATGTTGAACCTGTGTAGAACCTTATCGATATAAGTGTCCTGGCACAGTCCAATCAGCCTCTTTGGTCTATCTCTATAGATCCTTATTCCAAGAATATAGGCGGCTTCACCCATGTCTTTCATCGAGAAACAACTTCCGAGCCAGTCCTTTACTGACTGAAGTAACGGAATATCATCTCCAATGAGAAGTATGTCGTCTACATACAATACGAGAAATGCAACTGCGCTCCCACTAGTCTTCTTGTAAACGCAAGGTTCCTCTTCGTTTCTGATGAAGTTAAACTTTTTAACTGCTTCATCAAAACGAAGGTTCCAACTCCAAGATGCTTGCTTCAATCCATAGATGGATTTATGAAGCTTGCATACCTTCCCAGCAGCATTAGGATCAATGAAACCTGGAGGTTGTGTCATGTACACATCCTCTTCCAGAATCCCGTTAAGGAAAGCTGTTTTCACATCCATTTGCCAAATCTCATAATCATGATGAGCGGCTGTTGCTAGGAGAATCCGAATAGATTTAAGCATATCGACTGGGGAATAGGTTTCATCATAGTCAACACCTTGAACTTGTTTGAAACCTTTTGCCACCAACCTAGCTTTGTAAATCTGAACGTTTCCATCCACATCGATCTTCTTCTTGAAGACCCATTTACACTCAATGGCTTTTACGCCATCAGGTAAATCACCCAAAGTCCACACTTGGTTTTGTGACATGGAACCCATTTCGGATTCAGCGGCCTTAAGCCACTTTTCAGAGTCAGGGCCCATCATTGCTTCTTCGAAAGTCGCAGGTTCGTCACTGTCAATGATCAAGAGATCATAACAATTAGTCACAAGAAATCCATATCTCTCGGGCTCATGACGAATCCTTTCGGATCTGCGAACTTCTGGCATTACAGGCTCGGGCTCTACAACTCTTTGTAGATCCAGCCGCTGCTCTTCCTCGACAGGTTGAGCAGGCTCCTGTAATTCTCGAATTTCTTCGAGTTGTACTTTACTCCCACTGTTTTTCTTGGAAAGAAATTCTTTCTCAAGAAAAACACAATTCTTGGCAACAAACACTTTGTTCTCAGAACGGTTGTAAAAGTAGTAAGCCTTGGTTTCCTTAGGATAACCAACGAAGTAGCACTTATCAGATTTGGGTGCAAGCTTATCAGATATCAACCGCTTGACATAAGCTTCACAACCCCAAATTTTAAGAAAAGACAAACTTGGAACTTTTCCAGTCCACATCTCATATGGCGTCTTTTCAACTGATTTTGATGGAACTCTGTTTAGCGTAAACGCAGACGTTTCTAGAGCGTATCCCCAAAAGGATAATGGAAGATCTACTTGACTCATCATCGAACGGACCATATCTAATAAAGTCCGATTCCTCCTTTCAGACACACCATTCCACTGAGGTGTTCCAGGAGGAGTAAGCTGTGAAACAATTCCACAATTACTCAGATGATCACTGAACTCTTGGCTTAAGTATTCACCTCCGCGATCTGATCGAAGAGCTTTGATACTTTTGCCAAGTTGATTATGCACTTCATTATGGAATTCCTTGAACTTTTCAAAGGATTCCGATTTATGTCTCATTAAATAGACATAACCAAATCTACTGAAGTCATCAGTAAACGTGATGAAGTACTGAAAGTTTCCTCTAGCACTAACACTCATTGGACAACATACATCGGTATGTATTAGGCCCAATAGGTCACCGGCCCTTTCATTAAATTTGTTGAAAGGGGCCTTTGTCATTTTGCCCAATAAGCAGGATTCACACTTCTCAAATGATTCAAAATCAAATGAGTCTAAAAGCCCATCATTATGAAGCTTCTGAATCCTTTTCTCATTGATGTGGCCCAAACGACAATGCCAGAGAAAAGTGGGGTTCGAGTCATTGGTTCTTAACCGTTTAGTACTTATGTTATAGACGGGCATTGATTGGTTAAGAATATAAAGCCCATTCTCTAATGGAGCGCTACCATAAAACATTTCATTACGATCAAAAGAACAACACTTGTTTTTAATCGAAAAATGAAAATCTTCTAAATCCAAAACAGAAATAGAAATGATGTTTCTGCTTATAGCAGGTACATAGTAGCAATTCTTTAACTCTAAAATCAAGCCTGACGGCAGAGACAAATGATAAGTTCCTACGGCTAATGCAGCAACTCTTGCTCCATTCCCAATGCGCAGGTCCACTTGTCCCTTTTCCAGCGTTCTACTGTTGCTTAGACCCTGCATATTAGTACAAATATGAGCGCCACAGCCGATATCCAATACCCAAGAGTTAGAACCTGAAGTAGTAACATTTACTTCTATAACATAGATACCTGGAGAAGTCGTCTCAAACGTCTTCTTTGAGTTCTTTAGATCTCCCAGATACTCTTTGCAATTTCTCTTCCAATGCCCAGACTTATTGCAATAATGGCATTTATCAGCATCAGTAGGGCCGCGTTTGGGCTTGGAAGAAGCCTCAGGCTTATCCTGATTCTCAATCTGGACTGCCTTAGCCTTTCCTTTGCCCTTAGCGGGTTTCTTAAACCTTTTACCCCCTTGCACTAAAAGTACATTAGGGGTGCCCTTCTTGATGTTTGGCTCAGCTGTCTTGAGCATGCCATGCAGTTCAGTCAAAGTCTTTGTCATGCTGTTCATGTTATAGTTCATGATAAACTGATCAAAGCTTGACGGCAATGACTGCAGAATGATGTCCGTAGCTAACTCTTGACTAAGGGGACAATCGAGTTTTGCCAGGTTATCAATATAACCCATCATCTTGATGACATGAGGGCTAACTGGACCATCCTTTGGCAGCTTGCACTCAATGAGAGACTTAACCGTCTGGAATCTCTCAGTTCGTGCTTGCTCCTGAAACATACCTTTCAGGCTAGTGATCATCTCAATTGGCGACGCCACGTTCTCGTATTGCTTCTGCAAGTCCGAGTTCATAGTAGCCAGCATGAGACAACTCACATCGACCACATCATTAGATTTTTTATGTTCGAAAATCGTTTTTGTTGCATAAATCGTTTAATCTAGGGTTTGTGCGAAACGGGTGTCGATCGACACCAAGTGTGTGTCGATCGACACCCGTTTCGCACAAACCCTAGATTAAACGATTTATGCAACAAAAACGATTTTTGAACATAAAAAATCTAGCATGCAATCCTATATATCATATATATCTCGATTTGAATCAACTAATTCAATTACATGCCTCAGATTCAATAAAAACACTAGGCTCTGATACCACTGAAGGAATTTGTACAGGTTTTAATCTTATTAAAACAGCCCTAACAACAATTCCTAAGCCACGGATCATGTGTCAATTGAATCTCAATAGATCTCGAAGATACCTGGAGATAAAGCAGCGGAAGATGATCAGGTACAACGAGATTAGGAGCGCCTCAAGTGCTGCGCCTCTACAGAAGTCCACACGCACACAAACTGGACGACAGGGATGCTAGTGCCTTGCGAACGATTCGCCTTAGGGTTCTCTCTGTGTTTCTGTGACGGCCAGGAACTTCTGATAGTCTCAAGGTCGTGCCCTATATCCTATATATAGGCGACATGAGAAAACCTAGTTGACCGATGGACCAAACCGGCTTGATTTCAATTAAATCAAAATCCGGTTTCTGATCCCGAGTGGTGTCGATCGACACTAACCATTGGTGTCGATCGACACCCTCACAGAAAATCGATATTAACATATATCTTATATATGTTGATCATGATCATTACTCCAATGATCAAACCCAATTTATATTATCCAGTTTGCTTAGGTGTGTGACCCTATAGGATCATATGACAATGGCAATGAGTTCATAACTCATAAGTTATAAGCGGCTTCTAGCAAAACATTATAACCATCCAATATCATATGATTGTCTTATCTCGACATCACGACTCTACTAGAGTAAATACAAGTATGATTTCAGGACATTCCCTTCAGTCTCCCACTTGTACTGGAATCAACTATTCCCATAATCCCTTTGTCTCTATATCTCGGCATAAGGCAAGAGCTCGTGTCATCCTTAATCAACCAAACCATGTTTATCGAACTCCGATTTATACTGATAAAAGACAAATGATTGACATTCAATCCGTTTGAGCGCGGCCACGCATTACCAGTATCAAATCTTCGATAGGCCCAGAGATATTTATCTCCCGTTATATGGGAGGGACAAATTCCATCTTGTTCCATCCCTGTTCCTTATATACTTCATAATATGCTCAATCAATGCCTTTATAGCCACCAGTTACGGCTGACGTTTGACAAAGTCAAAGCATACCAATTCATATGTAAGAAAACATGATGCACTCAGGTCTAAGGACTATACTCTATAGTCGCAATGAGAAGCTCTTATGACACTCATATAACAATCTTGTAGAGTTCTCATTAGCGGGTCATGTCCGATCATGTGTTCTCTAACACATATATATGTGATTGACTTTAATACTCCTATTAATGACTACATGAAACTTAGTCATCAGTCACCACACATACTAGTCTCACGCGGTTATTAATATCCAACTTTAATAACCTCGACTATGGACTCAAATAATTTATGTCATCTATCACTTATAGAGTTTCATGATCAAATCACGTATTTGATGATCTATAAGAATGCCACAAATTATTTTGGACAATTATTTAATAAAACCATTAAATAATACTGAAACAATTTCATTAAATAAAACATAACCAAATGTATGTTTACATGAACATCAAAACATAAATGTGATAACTCCCACTAAAATAAGATTACTGCTTAAGGAATCTAATGCCTATAGCAGCTGCATGACTCTCATGCTTCGGTCGTGGGAGTGGCTTAGTCAACGGGTCAGCGACGTTCTTGTTTGTCGGAACTCTGCTGATCTTGACGTCGCCTCTCTCAATGATATCACTAATCAGATGATATCTCCTCTCAATGTGTTTGGATTTCTGGTGTGATCTGGGCTCCTTAGCCTGAGCTATGGCTCCATTGTTGTCACAAAACAATGCCACAGGCTCAGAAATGCTGGGAATCACACCGAGCTCAATAATGAACTTCCTAATCCAAACAGCCTCCTTTGCCGCTTCAGAAGCAGCGATGTATTCAGCCTCGGTCGTTGAGTCCTCCACGGTGCTCTGCTTGGAACTCTTCCAACTAACTGCACCTCCATTCAGACAGAAGACGTAACCAGACTGAGATCGGAAATCGTCTTTATCTGTCTGAAAACTAGCGTTCGTATAACCGCTCACTACAAGCTCATCACTTCCTCCGTACACCAAGAACTTATCCTTGGTATTTCTCAAATACTTCAGGATTGTCTTGACGGCAGTCCAGTGACTCTCACCGGGATCCGATTGGTATCGACTCGTCATGCTTAACGCACAGGCAACATCTGGACGAGTACAGAGCATGGCATACATGATGGATCCTATCACAGAAGCAAAGGGAATCCTACTCATGCGTTCTCGCTCAGCAGATGTCGAAGGACATTGCTTCTTGCAGAGAGTAATGCCATGAGACATCGGAAGTAAGCCCTTCTTGGAATCATGCATGTTGAACCTGTGTAGAACCTTATCGATATAAGTGTCCTGGCACAGTCCAATCAGCCTCTTTGGTCTATCTCTATAGATCCTTATTCCAAGAATATAGGCGGCTTCACCCATGTCTTTCATCGAGAAACAACTTCCGAGCCAGTCCTTTACTGACTGAAGTAACGGAATATCATCTCCAATGAGAAGTATGTCGTCTACATACAATACGAGAAATGCAACTGCGCTCCCACTAGTCTTCTTGTAAACGCAAGGTTCCTCTTCGTTTCCGATGAAGTTAAACTTTTTAACTGCTTCATCAAAACGAAGGTTCCAACTCCGAGATGCTTGCTTCAATCCATAGATGGATTTATGAAGCTTGCATACCTTCCCAGCAGCATTAGGATCAATGAAACCTGGAGGTTGTGTCATGTACACATCCTCTTCCAGAATCCCGTTAAGGAAAGCTGTTTTCACATCCATTTGCCAAATCTCTATAATCATGATGAGCGGCTGTTGCTAGGAAAATCCGAATAGATTTAAGCATAGCGACTGGGGAATAGGTTTCATCATAGTCAACACCTTGAACTTGTTTAAAACCTTTTGCCACCAACCTAGCTTTGTAAATCTGAACGTTTCCATCCACATCGATCTTCTTCTTGAAGACCCATTTACACTCAATGGCTTTTACGCCATCAGGTAAATCACCCAAAGTCCACACTTGGTTTTGTGACATGGAACCCATTTCGGATTCAGCGGCCTTAAGCCACTTTTCAGAGTCAGGGCCCATCATTGCTTCTTCGAAAGTCGCAGGTTCGTCACTGTCAATGATCAAGAGATCATGACAATTAGTCACAAGAAATCCATATCTCTCGGGCTCATGACGAATCCTTTCGGATCTGCGAACTTCTGGCATTACAGGCTCGGGCTCTACAACTCTTTGTAGATCCAGCCGCTGCTCTTCCTCGACAGGTTGAGCAGGCTCCTGTAATTCTCGAATTTCATCGAGTTGTACTTTACTCCCACTGTTTTTCTTGGAAAGAAATTCTTTCTCAAGAAAAACACATTCTTGGCAACAAACACTTTGTTCTCAGAACGGTTGTAAAAGTAGTAAGCCTTGGTTTCCTTAGGATAACCAACGAAGTAGCACTTATCAGATTTGGGTGCAAGCTTATCAGATATCAACCGCTTGACATAAGCTTCACAACCCCAAATTTTAAGAAAAGACAAACTTGGAACTTTTCCAGTCCACATCTCATATGGCGTCTTTTCAACTGATTTTGATGGAACTCTGTTTAGCGTAAACGCAGACGTTTCTAGAGCGTATCCCCAAAAGGATAATGGAAGATCTACTTGACTCATCATCGATCGGACCATATCTAATAAAGTCCGATTCCTCCTTTCAGACACAGCGTTCCACTGAGGTGTTCCAGGAGGAGTAAGCTGTGAAACAATTCCACAATTACTCAGATGATCACTGAACTCTTGGCTTAAGTATTCACCTCCGCGATCTGATCGAAGAGCTTTGATACTTTTGCCAAGTTGATTATGCACTTCATTATGGAATTCCTTGAACTTTTCAAAGGATTCCGATTTATGTCTCATTAAATAGACATAACCAAATCTACTGAAGTCATCAGTAAACGTGATGAAGTACTGAAAGTTTCCTCTAGCACTAACACTCATTGGACCACATACATCGGTATGTATTAGGCCCAATAGGTCACCGGCCCTTTCATTAAATTTGTTGAAAGGGGCCTTTGTCATTTTGCCCAATAAGCAGGATTCACACTTCTCAAATGATTCAAAATCAAATGAGTCTAAAAGCCCATCATTATGAAGCTTCTGAATCCTTTTCTCATTGATGTGGCCCAAACGACAATGCCAGAGAAAAGTGGGGTTCGAGTCATTGGTTCTTAACCGTTTAGTACTTATGTTATAGACGGGCATTGATTGGTTAAGAATATAAAGCCCATTCTCTAATGGAGCGCTACCATAAAACATTTCATTACGATCAAAAGAACAACACTTGTTTTTAATCGAAAAATGAAAATCTTCTAAATCCAAAACAGAAATAGAAATGATGTTTCTGCTTATAGCAGGTACATAGTAGCAATTCTTTAACTCTAAAATCAAGCCTGACGGCAGAGACAAATGATAAGTTCCTACGGCTAATGCAGCAACTCTTGCTCCATTCCCAACGCGCAGGTCCACTTGTCCCTTTTCCAGCGTTCTACTGTTGCTT
>VHIU01000271.1:0-49067 GCA_010577795.1 Isatis tinctoria | reverse complement strand
GAGCATTATTGTTGAATGTTTGAATGGTTTTGTCACACGTTTTTTCATCAACTTATTCTTCAATAAGTAGTAGTTAGTATATAAAATTTTGGTATATAAATTGTATGTGAAAGTGTATTAAAACTGGACAACAAAAAATTAACTTTCAACATCTCTATATCTACTTTCTAACAGAGCTTGTACATTGTTTCTAGTAGTAATAAAATAAGAACAATTCATATTGCATCATCATTGTTTAGAAGTTTGTGAGCACTAAAAGCAGACACCATCTACATAATGAAACTTTCTCTAACTGAAGAAAACATCTTAAACAGTAAAAATAAAACAAAAAGTAACACTGATCAAAACATCATAAAATCATAAAGCTACATAGAAAACTTTAAATCACTTTTAAAAATCAAAATTTGTGGATATTAAAAAATTTAGATGAGGTTTTTTTTAATCATCAAAGTCAATCAAATAATCTGAACAATTTTTTTTACAAATGCAGTAAAAATATAAATAAATATTATTTTCGAAATTATTTAAATATTAATTATGTTAATCTAATTTCAATCAATAATTATTATTAATATGTAATTACGAAATCATGAAAGAAAATAAGAATATGAATAAATGTGGTGGGTATGGACCATACCGTATGGTATTGAATTTTATTAAACAAAACTTTTTATAGAACACAAAAATTGAATGAGTGTTGAACCATAATGTGGAAAAAAAGAGAAGATGATATGGAGTGTTATAAATTAAAAATAAGTGTTGAAAACGTAAACCATAGTACATAGTCTAATTGAAGAATATGATATTTACACTTCCTTATTCAAGCACAATTGGCCAATGGTAATTCAAAAACATTTATCATATATATAATACAACAAATTTCAGTAAATGGTATATTAATATATGTCTACAAAAATGAGAAAAACAAGGATAAATATATTTTTACCATCATTACAGAGAAAAAAATTAATGAAATACAGTGATCAAAATATCAAATCCCAGAAATCTACATAGAAAACTTAAAATCAGTTTTACGAATCAAATTTTGTGGATGTTTACAAAATTTTGATTAAAATGTTTCTGAAATCATAAAAGTTAATCCAATAATCAGAATTTTTTTAATAAAATATAGATAATTTCTTACGAATATTTTATGAAGTCATAAATAAGATAATCAAACATTTTATGCCCGTCCAGATTTGCATAGGAATAAAAGGTTTAACATCATGTGGTTAAATTTATAAACTGAATGTAGTATAATGTTTTTCTTTCGAATTGAGCTATTAGCCTATTATTTTAATTAATCTATGTAATTATTTAGTCATTATATTAAACATTACTCACTATGTTTCTCAATAATATTAAATCAACAGTAATTCTAAAAATTCAATTATATTTCTCAAAGTTTACAATTTGCCATTAATAATCAATAAAAATGCATAGAAAACTTAAAAATATATTTTTAAGCACAATTTAAAAAAAAAACATTTAACTTCCAGAAAATGATGGAGTATTATTTATTTCTTGTATGGTTTATTTTTACATTTTTCATACATTTATTCTTACATGAGTAATGGTTTATTGTATAAAAACATTTTGGTATATAATTTAAATAGTAAAAGTGTATATCCCCTATATATTATTTGAGGATCATTTTAAAAGAAAAACCTTATATTCATGTGTTATTAACAAGTTTGTAATGAGGATGTGTCATCACCATATTTCTTCTTAGATTAGTTTTAGAAAAAGGTTTGAACTACTAGAATAATTACAAAACATGACACTCATAATTTTGGTCCAAAAAATTAAGTACTTCTAATCAAACTAATCATATAAAACTGTTATCTGAAAACCACATAATTGTTATATGAAAACCACAAAATTGTTATATAAACTAATCTAAAAAGAATCTCTCATTCTATATCCTTATCTGAAAACCAAAAAATTGTTAAATAATTTAAGAACAAAGTTTTGATATCCAAATATATCATATTATTTGTTTTAAATCATTTAAATTTACCCATTATATTTTTTTAATATTATTTTGTTAAATAAATTGAATCATAACATCAAACATATAATATAAAAATACAATTTTTCCACATATGCTATAATTTAAATTTGTACAAACAAATATAAATTACTAAAACTGTTAAAAATTCCACATTAACTTTTTTTCCACATCAATTTTTTTTTTTGTAAAAATGAATCAGAAATTTGTTATAAAAAGATCTAAATGATCACTAATCATATGAGTAGGGAACTAAATGTATAATATCAATTAATTCATATATGTATTTTATTATGTAAAATCATATTTTATGTTGCTCATTCATAAAAAAACATGTATTTACTTTGAATTATTATTTATATTAAATTTATACCATATATTAAATATCTATTATCATGAAATTTAAAGCAATGATATAATAATTGTAGTAATATATATATATATATCTTAAAAAGCAACTTTAACGAAATTCCAATATATAAATCAAAATTACTTATTTATATCAACTTACCATGATTATCAGATATATTATTAGATATAGTTACAGCTATTATAAATTTCATTGTATTTAAAAATAATTCAAAATTTTCTTTATTATTTCCCAAAATAAACCAACATGATATAATTATGGTAAGTATAAATTATTCATTTTTAAACTTAACTAATAATATAAATTTAAATAAATAATCACACATTTGATGAAACAAACATATAGTAATTATGTTTACACATATTCATATAAATTTAGTAATAAATTCAGATGTAAATAATATATAATAATTTTCTTCTTAATCAATAATGTCAGAAAACAACTGATTTAGCAAAGCTATCATGTATATATATATATTATATATGATATAGTTTTTTACTAATACACAATTTGAAAATACTTTTAGTATTTTGAAATTGCATAATCTATATAAATGACTACAAAATTATATCTAAATATTTATATAAAAATTTCACTCCGCGCCTACTACCTAGTTAAAACTATATAACAAAACAGTATGAAACTTTCAACCACATCCATATACTATTTCCTAATTGTGTTTTGTGCATTATTTTATGTGGAAACCGGAAAAAATCTTTCACATTGCATCCTCAAAATGTTTAAAAGTTTGTGAGCATCCAAATAATACGTCATCCCCAATTAGTTCTTTCCTCGACTTAAGAAGACATTGTAAACATGCACATTGTACTTTGATCATCAATAACAAAAATAAAAATTAATAAAACTAGTAGAACTGCTAACCCCGCGCATGCGCGGAATGAAGTTTTATTGGTTATATATTTATTTGTCCGTTGTATTATATTTTAAGAATTGGGATATAATTATTATTATTATATATATATATATATTCCTCAACCTCTCCAGTTAAACATAATAGTTGTGAAAAACAAAACAAAATGTTTAACGGATAAATGAAAATAGTATGTTTATAATTTTTTAGGAGGGATGAGAATGCAAATGTTTGATTCCTTATTTTTGTCTTCTGCTGGGCGATTGTGTTTTGTTTCGTTGAGGTTCCTGTATGATGTGTGTAATTTATCAGTAAAACTCATATATGTTTTATGTTCCTTACGTTTAAACCTTTTTTATTGTAATTTAATAACTCTTTACCTTATTTTGTCTTTTTATACCCATTGGTTACGCTTTATTCATCCGTGTTGATAGTTCCTTCTCTTCTTCGTTATAAAAATTAAAAACAAAATGTGAAATCTGTTTACTAATAGGCTTCGTTAATTTTTATTTTTTTTTGAAATATACATTTCATTGTAATACCAAGATAAAGAAAACAAAAGAAAAACATAATTGTGAAATGAGCTTCGTAAATTATTAGTTTGAGATATAAAGTTCATTATAACAGAAAGGCAGTGTCGGTCTTGCGCTAAAGCCCATAAAGCAAAGTTTTAGACGCCAAATATAATAACTTTTATAGGGGTAACAATTTCAGTTAAATTCTTTAGTGCAGTGGTTAGAATTCTTTCTTAATGTCTAGGAGGTAAGAGGTTCAAAGTCTTTTTTCTCTCAAATAAATAGCATCTTTTTAATTGTGTTTTAGGTGTTATTTATGTTTTAGGTGTCAAATGTATTTGGGACAAGTGGCACAAGCAGGAAAGAAGATTGGCTAATTATATATAAAACTAGGTAGTAACCCGCGCCATGCGCAGAGTAAAATGTTTATATAAATATTAATTAAATATAATTTTATAGTCATTTATATAGATATATAATGTGATTTCAACATTTTAATCTTTTAAAATTGTATATTAATAAATGCAAAAAAATTAAATCATATATAGGATAACATTGCTAAAAAATCAGTTATTTTTCTATCATTATTGATCGAGTAGAAAATTATGGCATATTATTTATATATGAATTTATTTTTAAATTGATATGAATATGCATAAATTCAACTACTATATGTTTATTTAATTAAATGTGTGGTTACTTATTTTAATCTATATTATTAATTAATTTTAGAAACAAAATGATTTTTCATTACCATAATTTTATTACTGATTGGTATCAATACAAATCAAATATTTTATGTTGATTTATTTTAGGAAATTTGAATTATGTTTAAATACAATGAAATTTATTATAGCTGTACTTATATACTATAATAAATATATCTGATAATCATGGTAAGTTGATATAAATTTGTGATTTTTATTTATATATTAAAATTGCTTGTAAGTTGCTTTTTAAGAAAAATAATATATACTTTTTATTATATTATAATCTTTAAGAAAATTAATATATAATTTTATTATATTATAAGATTATAATATAATATTAATAAAGTAAAAGTATTTATAAGTTTTATATTAAATAAAGATTAAAGAATTGTAAATATATATATAATATAAGATTATGTAAATAAATTATTATGAAGTGATATAGTTATTATTGTAATTCATAAATATAAGTTAAAACGAATAACTATACTGAAATATAATATATTTTTTCAAGTAAAAGTTATTTAATAAACATGATATATATATTTATATAAAATTATTTGATTATATTGGTCAAATACATAATTAAAGTTATATATTTTCTGAATGAATACATAACATGTATTTTAATTAGAGTCTATGAGATATATCATAGTTTTGATTATGTAATAGTGATAATTAATATAAGTGATCAAATCATATAATAGCATTATATATAATTAATATAAGTAAGGATGACACTCTTGTAATAAACACATGAAGTAAAGGTTAGTCTTTTAAAAAGGATCCTCAAATAATATATAGGGGATACATTGATGAAAGCATCAAAATTCCTTAAAACTATATAGTATAAAACGAACAGTGCCTATCTATAAGAATTTTTATACCATCTTTTTTACTCTTGTGTACGAATACTGACTTTGGTTATCTAAGTTTATTTGTAATTGAAGAATATGATACTTTAGTGAGCAAAATTGGTCAATAGTAATTAGAGAACAAATACCAAATTTTGTTATATATGTACAAAATGCAGAAGGATTGTTCAACTCTAGCAACTGAAAGAGAACTACCGACTGAAAGCCGATCCACCATAAAACTAGCCTCATTGATACAGTAGAGCAACAAAGTGGTGTTCATTTGTTTCAAAATACCGTACAATGTGACTCTGTATTTCAGTTGATCATGTTTGTTGTCCACTTTAACCTGTTTAAACTCTAGATCTAGCTCACTGAGTGGATCATACTCATGAACTGAATATTGGGAAAATCCCCTACTACATAGTGGTTTCATGTCTTAGATACAGCACCTCCTAGTTATATATATATATATATGATTTATGTAATCGTTTGCAGTTATTCCAGGACATCAGATTTTCCAATCATTTGTATTATACATCACACAGTAAAGTTTACCAAATCCATTTTTCACACAAAATGTTGTTTGTTGTTTACTATACACATCACTAAGCAGAAGAACAATTTGAACCTTCCTTCTTTCTTTTTGGGGTTTTTGCAGAATCTCCTATACAACGAAACTCAATCTTCTCAGCAACGTTCAGAATCTTTAGGCGTCTTATAAACCTACTAGACTGCAACACAGTCACTACCTAAACTTCCTCGTCTTATGTATCATCACTCTTCTTTTCCACAGCCAAGGAAAGACAGAGACGGGATCCTCTGGACAAGAGTTTGGACTACTTGAGAAGCCGAGGGTCTGAGAGATGGCGGGCTGCGAAGACAGAGAGCAGCCACACCAAGCATTATCTTAACCTCTTCTATATCAAGACTACTGTCCCTGGACAACCTCGAATCCAAGAACTGTCTCACCTTCTCATCTGCTATATCTGAATTCGAATCAAGAATCTCATGGATCAATGGAGCTGCCGTGTGCACCAGCATCACCCCTTTCTCAGCGCTAACCGCTTCTTTACCTGAAACCAACTCAAGAACCACAACTCCAAACCCATACATGTCCATTTTCTTCGAAGCAATCCCGGTTCTCAAGTAATGAGGATCAGTGTACCCTGGAGAACCGACCATCCTCACTTGCTTGGAACGAGGTGACGACATCGTTGTAGAAGGCTGAACCATAGATGAGAACCCGACCTTGGCTGATCCGAAATCGCAGAGCTTGGAGTTGAAACTTTTGTCAAGGAGGATGTTGGAGGATTTGATGTCACCGTGCACAATCTGAGGGCTACATTTCTCATGAATGTGTTCGATCGCTTGCGCAACCTGAAACGCTATGGCGGTGCGGTTTCTCCACGGCAACACTTGTTTGCTGTTGCGGTTGAGCTTCTCTTGGAGGTTACCTTGAGGAAGGTACTCTAGTAGAAGTGCACCAGTTTCTTCTGAAAGAATCAAACAAAGAAGAACATCAACAAACTACTTTATAGAAAGTAAAAACAAAACAAATAATTTACCAATTGTGGTAAAAGTGAAAAAAAAAGAAAACAATTTGGATAAAGAAATGAAATAACCGAAAGACTTTTAATTCGGACAAGACAAGAATAAAGAACAAGTTGCATTTATAAATCTCAGGGCTTTTGTTCTTTAAAGCATTTGACTTTTGCATGTGTCGGAATGTGATGTGAATAATTCAGAAGGACCGTTTCTCACACGAAGACGAATAATCAAAATATTGATGATGTTTAACATTTAACATCCCAGAAATTAAAGAAATATTAGGAACCTGAATCGTCGAAGTAACCGAGAAGCTTGACAATGTGAGGATGTTGAAGACGAAGCAAGATGTCGAGCTCAGATCTAAACACCTGATAAAGACGATGGCTACCGACATGAACCTTGAGAGCCGCTTTGTTCGAACCAGACAAACGAGCCAAGTAGATGCTACTGTAGCCACCGGAACCGATGAGCCTAGAGAAATTGGAGGTCAGAGACTCGACATCGTCCAGGTGTAGCTGGTTACGCCGGAGACAGAGTCAGATCCCGTGATCGTGGGTTTGTTGTCGGTGGTCGTGATCGAGTCATCGAAACGGACGCAAGTTAAGAAACAAGACATTTTGGAAACAGAGAGAGAAGAAGAGAAGCTGTGAAATTTGAGTGATGGTCTCTCTGCTTTAAGAAGGAGATAATGGTTGGTTTCTTGGAAAGTGAAAACCTTGTAACTGCCGACAAAGAAGGAACAGGAGAATCGGAGAATGGAGATCTGATTAGAAATGTGTTTATGTTTGGTGGATTATGAATTAAAGAAGAATAAGAAGAGAGAGTAAAGAGAGAGGCAGAGTTTGACCGTTTGTGAGGAATGAAGAAGAAGAAGCCTTTTTTTTTTTTTTTGTTAACAACGAAGAAGAAAATTTATTTGTTAAAAAGACGAGGAAGAAGAAGCCTTCCTTAGAAGCTGCACTGACGTTATAACCACTACGACTCACTCGTTTCCTTTTCTTTTCTTTCCTTTTTTTTTTTTTTTGCCTACGCTCATTTCCTTCCCTAAATACAATTTCTTACCCATATCTTTTTAATTAACATTATCTATACTATTAAGGGAGGATACATATACTTATAAAAGATTGTTTGGAACTATTCACTAGCTAATAACTTTTTTGATCTTACCTAATATTATGGAAATAACATTATCTCTATAAATAAGTATCCAAACAATATAAAATAATGGGTCATATTTTCCTTACTAATTAAAAACGAAAATAAAATAAAATCATACATATTAAATTATTAAATCAATAATAAATATAAGTAAATAATTTAACACATCAATTAATTTTATAAATCACAAAATCAAAATAAATAAATATGCTTTTGAACATACTTCAATTATTAAAAATAAAAACATACATAAATAATTCAAATATAATATTAATAAAATATAATTAACGGGTTAGCATATTTTTTTATGACATTAAAAATAACTAATAATTAACGGGTTAGCATATTTTTTTTGTAAATGTGAAATTACATTCAAATCTATATATAATGGGTCTGTCAATTTTCTCAAACTATAATATTCATATATTAAAATAGTTAAAACAATATATATATATATAAATCGGTAGATATATTATATAATCATACTATAATATGAAATTAATATAAACTATATATTATTGTAGTCTATAGTATTAAAGAAGGAACAAAATTGAAATAAACTTTTATCCATGTTTATATTACATGTAATGCTACTGAATATTAGTATTTTGTAAAATTTCATTAAGGGTAATTACGGATTATGGAAATTAACATTATCTCTATTAAATAAGTATCCAAACAATATAAAATAATAGGTCTCACTTTCCAAATATGAATATATTAAGATAAACATTTTTATAAATATTAGTATCTTAAATTTTCTATTTTTAAATTAACTTTGACTTGTCTCTCATTCACATTGATGTAAGTCATAATTTTTTTCCTTTGTAAAAGTTCTTTCTTTCTCAAAATTTCTAATCGAGCCATAAAAAAAAAACTCACAAAATAATACACACCACAACTTTATGTAATTGTTTACATTTATTAATTTTATAAATTCTAATTATATCACAAAAGTGGAAAACATTTCATAAAATTATGTATTTCATTGCAAAAATATTAATCATATCCCGCGCGTCAGCGTGCGGGTCCGGATCTAGTTAATAGTTAAATACCCATAAGATTATGGGTTGGTTCCCATAGAACCTATCGCTAAAATACTCCTAGAGGGGATAGGGCTAAGCGGAGCGAAAAGGGTTTTCCATGATACGGGAAATGAAAACTATTAGCCACACACGAAGTTTGTGAATAAGTGATCCTTTGGAAATTTTGATTTGATGGAAAGATGAATAGGAATTCATTTTCTGAAAGATCCTGGTTATAAGAGCTCCTGTTTGCTTTCTGGCAATGAGCTAGCTTAACCCTGATTGCGACAGGCTTAATACAGTCATGTTGAATGAAAAATGATTGCTAGCTACACGAAGTAAACGTCATTACATGGCCACACATCCAGAGAATATTAATGTAATAAAAACTACACGAACTATATGGTTAACATGGTGACATATAAACTAAATGGTGTTACATTGCTAACACCATAACCATCTTTACAGTACTACAAAGAATGTATTCAAACTACACGAACTACTTTAGCAAAAAAAAAACTACACGAACGATATTTATGACAGTAATAATATATGGATATATATATATATATTATAGTGT
Source organism: Isatis tinctoria (assembly GCA_010577795.1). Lineage (NCBI taxonomy): Eukaryota > Viridiplantae > Streptophyta > Magnoliopsida > Brassicales > Brassicaceae > Isatis > Isatis tinctoria. The sequence goes on along the minus strand of VHIU01000271.1, from coordinate 39,422 downwards.
ACTTAATGTCTAAAATTTACATCTTATTTTAGTAAAAATATAATATTAAAAATTATATTTATATAAACTTCAAAATTAAATTGATTATCAATGGTCAATAATTTGTATATTATATATTTATGTGCTTTTAAAATATCTTGTTAATTTATATGATCTATTTTGGTAAGTAAGTTTGTATATATATAAAAATATTTTATTTATAGTATTTTTAGTAGAATTCTTATATAGCAAATATTTGTATTTGACATATTTTCGCTTTAAGTTATTACAATATTTCTTAATAAATAGCTTATAGTTTGTATGTTAAGTATATTTAACAACATTATATTCTCAATTTACAATTTTTATTCGTTCATCATATATATATATATATCCACATAAACTATTTTGTTATTTTCTTATGAAAATGTATTTTACATCATATAAAGTTAGTAATAAATTTTATTTAAAATCAAATTATAGGATTAAAGCTTCAGAAAAATAAAATTTTATATATGATTCATTTTGGTTTAAGCTATAATTGATTTTGGTTTTCTATAACTTATATTAAGTAAACAACATCCATATATTCTTTTTTTTTTTGTTGCAATGTTAACATTGAATTATCAACAAAAAGAATTTTTACAAATTTTTGGATACACACACTATCCAAAAATAGTATGGATCTATAGAAAAAGTTGAAAGATACTTTAAAACAGAAACTTCACAAGTAGGCTAGTTTGTTATCTAGTGTTCTCAGTCGGCAGCTTAAATTTATTTTGTAAGCATTAATTGATTTTGGTTTTATATACTTTGAATTTAAATATCATTTCTTTATATATTTTTATGATGTAAAAGAAAATTTTACTAATATATATAAGGATTTTACTACACAGTACAAATAAATTTATTTTTAATATATATACATACGTACTAAAATATAACCAATAAATTAACTATATATTTTAAAAGCAAATAAATATAATATAAATATTGGTGACCAATAACAATCAATTTAGTTTTAAAGTTTATATACCTATTATTTTTAAATATTCATTTTTAAATAAGTAACTAAAATTATATAACTATAATTTGTATATTATATTTTAACTAAAAGAATTGTGTCATTGATAATATGTTAAGTTAAGAGATTAAATACAGTATAATATATGTACCAAAATTATTACTATCACAAATATAGTTCGTGTAGTTTTGTTTTTGTTAAAATAGTTCGTGTAATTTAAATACATTGTTCTGTATTTGTGAAGTGTGAATGATGGTTGTGGTGTTAGGTACATAACACAATTTAGTTCATACATGTCGCCATGTTAACCATGTAGTTCGTGTAGTTTTGAATACATTAATATTCTCTGCATGTGTATAGCCATGTGATGGCGTTTACTTCGTGTAGCTTGCAATCATTTTTCTTTTTATTTAAGGAGTGGACAAACCTACAAATTCACCATGCATGTCTTATCCCATTTCTAATCCCAAATTTCCTTTTTCTATGGGTATATTCATTTTCATATGTTTTAGTAAATTCGAGAGACTTTGTTTAATGATTATGCAATAATTATGTGACCTTATTCGTTATTTTATCCTCACTCATATAATATCGAAAATTATTTCTCGATAGGTCATATATATTTTGACTACTTCAGTTCAAGCACATTTAACTTGAGAGTTTTCTATTAATATATGATCTAAAAAAATAAATGCACTTTAAAAATATGAATAGCCAAATCAATTATTAAAATAATTATTTAATACGTAGCTTAAGTTTTTCTAATACGTAACCAAAATTTTTAAGTAATATTTTTTTTTTTGATAATTTTTTTTTTTTTATAATGTATGACTTTTTTTTGTAATTACATGGAATGATGTAATCAAGATTTAATATAGTCAAAAACTCAAAATTGTGTGTTTAATCACATTTTGATCGTGCACTGTGCAAATCACACCAAAAGGACCGACTGGCATACCAAAAATCCTCACTAGTTAAAGCTCGAAACAAGTTGATTTGGGTTTTTGCTGTGCATAACGTTTTTGGAACCCCCTAAAGTCAATATGCTTCTTTTTTCCAACTTGAACCCTCCCCCCGTAAAAAAAGGCAACACAGTTTTTATGTCATTACCCAAGAAAACATGTTTTCAGATTAGTCTGGATCTATCTTGATCAGCATTCTTCATCTCTACCAAATGATCACTCAAAATGTGGAATTGTCCCAGGTGGTACCCAATGATGCGCCGTGCTTCTTTATGATCTTAACCGATTCTAGAAGAACTTCTTGTTGTGTTGCGTAAAGCTCATCCTTGCCCATGTATTTGAGATTGCAGCCAATGGTGAGTTCAGCAAAAGATTTTTCCACCCGGGATAAGTAACAATAAGGAGCTTCTTTCCCTAAATACACTTTTGTGTTTGACCTCAACGTTTCCTTAATTTCATTTGATATCAGAGGGATTTTGACCTCAACGTTTCCTTAATTTCATTTGAATAATGTAGTATCCTAATTTTTTAATATGAAACAGATATAACATAGCTTAAGTTATTCTAATACGTAACCAAAATTATTTATTATTATTTCATCATACGAAATATTTATTATTTTCACAAATGTCTATTTCTTGCAAGTCCTATTCCAAATTCCCATCTGTTCATCACTAGCATTATTGACTTATTGTCATATACCTTTTGTATGTTATTTAGAGAGTAATTAAGAGTTTCGAACTTTTGAGAAATTGTTGAGATTAATTATATGGTAGTGACTAGTGAATGCACCTACGTCTCTAGTTAGTCTTCCAAGTCACCATCGCCACCGCCAAATACGAAAGCCTTTCAAAAAACAAAATTAATTGGGAAGTTTCAAGATGGGGACCATTCCGGTCCATAATATATGTTGCAGGTCATATTGAATGTAAATAATCTCTAAATAAGTATAACCAACAATGCGAGGTAGATATATAATTCTTTTAAATCCTTTTCATGTTTCACCTAAGAGTATTTACTTATTTTACTGTTACATAACGATTAAGTTTTATTTCTTGATTTATTATTGGGTAATATAAATTCTATGGTATCCAAAGTCAAATGTTTTTACGAAAGTTTTCTAGTTCACCACTATACTCAGTTGTTCTTGATTTGTACGTAATAAAGTAATAACGAACTTCTGTCGCGAAATACTAGCAAGCAAAAGATAACAGAACCATGTATTTAACAACAAAATCTGGTCAACAAATTAGGTAAAGTTACCGACGATTTGAAAATATTTTAGCAACAAATTAGAGTGTTTCAGTTTGTCGGTAACTATTGAGTAATGAATGACTAATTACACTTTATCAACAACAACAACAAAAAAAGAAACACTAATGACTAAATGCTGACTAAAGAAATTACTTGCTTTTTCTTTTTAGCAAAATACGTAAATTTCTCTTTGTACATCCAATCATAACCAAAGGCAACTTTTTCTCATGATTTTCAAAAAGAAAAAAATCTCACATGCTTTCTCCAAGTTTTTTTTTTTTGAAACTTTGCTTTCTCCAAAGTTATAAAGAGGCATTCATTATACGGCACCACCAACCAGACTGACATAAGATTGCACGAGTACATGCTCTCTCTAACTCTAGAATATGAGCATCTTCTTGTGTTCTTCACTCTCCAACTCTTGAAATTTAATAATACGAACAATATAATATTAAGCAATGTATATACATTAATTGAACGGCAAGGGAACGGTGGGAGAATCATTGTCGCCATACATTCAAATGGTACTCTTTTTTTCTTTCTATGTTTAATTAATTTTGAATCGAAAGATGTCGTCAAGTATAGATGTTAGATGTAGTGTCGTTTTCTTTCATTTTCTACACGCAAAAACGTGGAAGATGCTCTTCTTTTTACACTTGCGTTATTGTATTTGTACATACTCAGAATTTCTCTTGAATTGACCTCAATACACCCAACCACTCACCGACACATTTCTCTTGCTTCTTTTAATTTAATGCCATCTTCTTAACTATTCAATGGTTTATAACTTTATATCATTTCCCGTTTACTATCATTCAACAAATACATTTCTCCTCATGATTCGTGTTTGGTGTTGATCTGACAAACAAATCATGCGGCAACAACGAGCACACGAGCAAAGTTATTTTTTCTTTTGTTCTTATATGAAATTTCTTTTATTTTTCTTTTGTTACAATATGAAATTTCTTTTATATAAAAAAAGGTTTTACAAAGATAGCTATAACCATTTGGTCTAGAATTGGAAAACATAGAGCATTCTTGGATTAATTAGAAAAAACATAATATGCTTTGGATTAACTCTAATGAAGCTGAGAGATTGAGTTCCAAGAAGAGATACTTTCTCCTTCGATTTCACTTGTGCCGTGTAGAAATGTGAGCCAATTTTGCATCTCTTTGTGGATCGTGTGAGCTAGGAAGGAAATAGAGTAATGAAGCTCCTGGTGTATCCGTCCATTTCCAAGCTAGTGTGATTTCCACTTTGTGAGTCGATTTTGGAGTAGAGTGTTTGACTGTGATTGGTCCAATCTAGGTTTATCCTTGAACCAACAAGTTAGTATTAAGCATTGTCAATATTGTATGTGAATACAGACAAGCCAAAAAAGTATGATCCTGAGTCTCAGTTCATTTCTCGATAAAGTGGGAAAAGCTGATGTATTCCCCTATTGCCTTGTTCTATCTCTAGTTGATAGTTCCTAGTCCATGCAACTCATAGAGATCTAGCATTTTCAAATAATCTCCCGACTAAATTCAAAGTAAAACTTGGGATGAACCCTCTTAACTTCATGATCACCAAACAACCTTCAAGATTTGGAAGACAAGGATTTATTCACGCTTTTCGTCTTCGTTGTAGTATGGGGGGAGATTCTGACGAAAGAAAGATCAAAGGAAGACGGAACACATGATTTCTATAATATCAAAACATTGTTTGGAAGATCTAAACACTAATTAAGCTTCAAAAGTTAGTAATATTTTGATATTACTAGTTTAATAATTTGCAATCCTCAGCAATTAATCTTATATTGACACAAAAACGTGGAAAAGTTAAAAAAATGAAAAAAATATCATTAGATAAATAAAATTAAAGAAAAATTAATATTAATATATTGATACAAATAAACACATTAAATAACAATAATTATTACCTAACTATATAACCACTGGACCATGTTGTTTCGTTGACAATGTTTACCGAAAAATATATATAAACAATATTATAGAAAAAATGTCTTCAAGTTATTCCTCGATTAATCCCAGAGTAATCTCAGATTTTTCGGTAACTCGCTAGGTCCAGACCCACCGCCCAACTAACGCCTAGCGAGTTCCCAAACTTGGGTTAACACTAACAAAAAATACATTCGTTAAACAAGTTAATGAGAAGTGAATAAAGAATTCGAGCAATAATATATTCCGATAACACTAATAAAAAATTATTCGATTACAAATCATGGTTTACTTTAATTTTAAATTTATCAACTTTTTCTATATAAAATACAATAAATGAGTAGTATTTAATAATGATCTTTAATCCGAATAAAAAGATAGAATTAATCTATTTTAAACTGATTAAAATATCATACCAAAAAATTATAATATCCAGAGGTTTTCAATGGAGAAGTACATTCCATCAAGAGACAATTCATGAGTTTTTTTTATAGAGAAAGAGACAATTCATGAGATTGTCTATGGTCTCATAAACAGTTTCAATATTTGAATGTAAAATATAGTTTTTATGAGTAAAATTTGCAATAATTTTTTTTATGAGATATAGTTCTAGCCATGAATAAATGAAAAACTATATCTTGTAATCCTCAGCAATCAATCTTATATTGACATAAAATTGTGGAAAAGTTAAAAAAATGAAAAAAAATATCATTTGATAAATAAAATCAAAGAGAAATCAATATTAATATATTGATACAAATAAACACATAAAATAACAATAATTATTACCTAACTATATAAATTTGATTATATATTCAACAAAAAAATAAAAATAAGACAAACATATACCCCGTGTAAAGAAGAAGAAAAGAAAAGTCATTATGGTTAGTCACCATCTAGGTTATGAGAGTTGTTCAAATACTGAATAAGGAACTATCACATATAGGTTACAAATAAGATAATAAGATATCAACACGAAAAATGACGTGTAACCAATGAGTGCGAAAATGCAAAAGAAAGGTAAAAAGAATATTAAGGATTAATTCGCTGGTTTGTCTGAGACAAATAATGTATTCTTAAAATATACATAAACAGAAAAATAAATATTAAAATATTCTGGATTGCGTAATTTTATTAGAACTATATATAATACAAATGAAATAAATATATAACCATACGCGGGGTTAGCAGCTCTGCTAGTACTTTTGAATAGTATTAAATTATACTTTTGAGTTTATTATGAATATTTTCTTCCGTATACGGAATCTTTGAAAGATGAACCGGTATCGATTCTGGATCGAACTAAACCAAATTAAACCTAACAGCGTAATTCGAAACAAATCTCCCAGACCTTATCCATTTCCATTGCCGACAAATCATTCATAGGAAATGGAAAAGAAGTACAAACAATCACATTTCGCCGGGAACTTCCACCTGCGATTTATTTCCTTCGGCTCGATCTCGCAATTCAGTAGCTACAAATTTCTCTCACTCAGTTCCTTTTGACGATTTGATTATCTCAAATCTCCTTCAAAGTATTGAGGATTTATTCTGATTTGTCGATGTTAGGTGTAGAATTTAATAAACTGAATGACTTGGTTTTATTAAGTTTACAATGGAGGCTTAAATACAACTCTCTCACCAAGACGATAGAGACTAAACTTAGCCTTATCTAAACAGATTATCTTTATCTTAACACCAGAATAAGGTAAACTATCCTTATCTTAACATAGATAATATATGATACGAGATTCGTATATATCCTTCCAATACTTCCCCGTACGACAAATGTGGAACGCGAAACACAAACTATGCAATCACATAACACCTTTGTTGTGGACACTTGTCGAAACTCCTACGGGTATAACTTTCAATCTTCAGTAAAAAGGGATGAAACTTCAACTCGTCTTTGGTCTTGACAATGGGAATACATCCCGTGGAGGCAACTGCAACTCCACAAACAATCATCCTTAACTTGGACAGTCCTTAACTTGGACTAAAATCATGACCTAAAGAACACGAGTGTTCCAACTAGAACTCCCTAAAACCATAACAAAATCCGGAGAAATCAAAACACTAGAAAAGACTTGAGAAATTCTAACTAAGAATACTCTCACGAAAAACAATTGTGAATGCACCAAAGATGAAAACCAACCTGTAAAATCTTAATAAAATCTTAATAACAAAACCGACTTTAACTTAAATAAATAAAAAAAAAAACTAAAAACACGTGAGGAAGATTAATGACATCTTCTTCCCTTTACGTCTTCGTCCGGATCTTCATCGTCGGCACCACCATATTCTTCATCAATGCTCAGCATCTCCATGACCTTTCAATCACGAAACTTTTACTGCGGAAGCTTTAAAACCGATCCACAAGGATCTCCCGCTCTGGTACCATGTAGAATTTAATAAACCGAATGACTTGATTTTATTCAGTTTACAATGGAGGCTTAAATACAACTCTCTCACCGAGACGATGGAGACTAAACTTAGCCTTATCTAAACAGATTATCTTTATCTTAACACCAGAATAAGGTAAACTATCTTATCTTAACATAGAGAATTTTTTTTTTAACACTGATTTATATATATCGCAAATTATGAGAACTATTACTGCGACGACTCTTACAACTAACAATTATACCGTCTTATGAAGATCTTCGTCTGCCGGTTCCACCTGAACTTGCCTTATGAAGATACATGTCTGACGGATTTTCCTGCACCACGCTGAAGATCTTCTGCAATCTTGTCTCCTTTTTTAATCTGCATAAATCATGCATTCTCTGGGAATCGAAACCCAAACCTCTTGGTGTAGAAACATTGATAAACCTTTAGTCAAACCACTGGACCAAAGGGGTTTCTACTAACATAGAGAATATATGATACGAGATTGATATATATCCTTCCAATATTAGGCAGAGAACGTGGAAGAGAAACGTGTTTGTGCGAAACGATCAGGTTTCAGAAATGAGGAAGTAGATAGGTTGAGTAAGTTGCCAGATTGTTTGCTACTTGAGATCCTCTCGAAACTTCCCACGAAGGATGTGGTCAAGTGTAGTGTGTTATCCAGCAGATAGAGAAATCTCTGGAAACATGTACATGTGTTGGACTTGGAGTGTGGACCAGAATCTAGTTTTTTTTTTTAACCTAAGATACTACTTAAGATCCAGCGATAATATCCAACTAAACCTCTTTATTCTTCTTAGGCAAAGACTCTAATAGAAATAAGAGGAACTTAGAGCATGATCAACCCCGGATTTGAATGGGTTCTTAACAGATTTTTATCATTAAATTTAATAAAAAATAAATTTGTGTTTCTTAAATAACAGAAACGATTCCCAGATAAGGATTTAGAAGAATCGTTTCTCATGGGACACATGCCTTCAGCACCATTATTTTGTGACAAAGAAAAATAAAAAACATAAACTTTTCACGTCTCGAGTGTTCGTTCGCAACTCTTCTTCTCACTCCTCAAATCTACTTCCTCTCCCTCAGTGAACTCGCCGTCAAATGGTTCTCTGTTGCTCGATCCAGCTTTTGAGTTATGGGAAGCTGCTGGTCCGATGGCGGTGGTGGTGGTGGATTGGTCGGTGTTGGTGGGACTACTTGCTCTGTCGCCACCGGCTACACTTGCAGAATTAACTCGCCATCAATTTTTTTTCTATTGCTCGCAGTTGTTTATACAAAAGGAAGGGACGGAACACTTGCAGAATTGTTCTGCAGTGAAATTGTTTCCAACTCTTTGAATCCTAAATGGATTAAGCAACTTACAATCAATTATCAGTTCGAGGTTGTGCAGACATTGCTGTAAGAGCAAGTGCATCTGTGAACCTCTTGTTTGGAGTTCATAACATTAAAATCTATATATATAAAGATACCTTTTCTCTCTTCTCCTTGTGCCACCTCATCACAAAAAACAACATACATTTTAATTATCCCACATTAAAACAACACACTATTCAACAACAATAAACAACAAAATGTTTATATCAAAACATAATAACTACATGTAGTTTTCTTTAGTTTTCTCTTATATTTTACTATCCACATCAAAGAATTCACAAACATGACCAGATAAAAAACTGAAGAAAATAAAAAAATTATTCAAACGATAAACACACGATATATGGTATATATGAGAAAAAATGCCAATATCGAGAACATCGATTGAAGGGTAATAAAATTCAAAACAAAAAATTAACATGAGCAGAAAAGAAAAGAAAAGAAAAGGCCCACATTTAGAAAAACCGCAAAAAAACAAGACTGTGTGTTTATTAATTTAGGCCGGCCAATGATATTTAATAAATAATATAAAAACACATCAAATAACCCCATGTTAAATAAAAAATTATATATATAAAGTAAAGATAAAAAGAAGAACAAAGAGAAAGTAAAGACAAAAAAAGTTGTACAATAACTAAAGAAAACAATATAATTTAAAACTGCTTAAAAACTAAATAAAAATGATTATAAAATAAAAAAATTATTCAAACGAGAAACACACAATAGATGATATATATGAGAAAAACAAAGACCAATATCGAGAACACTGATTAAAAGGTAATAAAATTCAAAACAAAAAAAGAAGAAAAAATAAAATGGACCGAAAGAAAAAAAAACTATGTTTAGAAAAAGCAAAAAAATATAAAAACCAAGATTGTGTATTTACTACTTTAAGCCGGCCAATGATATTCAATAAATAATAAAAAAACACATCAAATAACCAGATATTAAATATATATATATATAAAATAAAGATAAAAAGAAGAACAAAGAGAAAGTAAAGACAAACAATATTGTACAACAACTAAAGAAAAAAATATAATTTAAAAATGCTTAAAAACTAAAGAAAAAATGTTTGTAAAATAAATAGACGACAAAAGAAAAACTATAATATATTTTGTAGCAAAGAATCTGTAAGAATTAGTCACATCCCCGCGCGTAGCGTGGACCATTCCTAGACATTATGACAATATATAATAGTAACAATATCCCTGAAACAATATTGTTTGATCTGGTCATAGGTAGTACACACATTTTGATTGTCATACATTAAAACAATATCCGGTTAACAATAGTAAACAAAAAAATATTTCATATCAAAACATGATAACAATATTAGTTTTTTTTAGTTTTCTCTTTTGTTTTACTGTTCACATAAAAAAATTACAAACACGACCACAACAAAAATTAAGAAAGCAAGAAATTTAATCTTATGATAAACTCACAATATATAGTATATTGGAGAAGAAAACATAAGTCAATATCGACAACAGTGATTGAAATATAAGAAAATTAAAGATCCAAACAAAACGAAACAAATAAGATGGACCGAAAAGTAAAGAAACCTACATTTAGAGAAATGGAAAAAATATATAGAAAAAAACAAGACTGGGTATTTACTACTTTAACCCGACCAATAATATTTAAGAGATAATGAAAAAGAACAGATGCTAAATAAATATAAATTATATTAAGTGAATATAAAAATAAGAATAAAGAGAAAGCAAAGACAAAAATTGTACTACATTTAAAGAATATTATATAATATAAAAATGCTTAAAACTAAAGAAAAAATCATTATAAAATAAGAAAATAAAAAGAAAGGAAAACACAAACAAAAAACAACAAACGATAAGAGACTTAATAACAAATAATCTGTAAAATTTAAGTGACATCCCCGCGCGTAGCGCGGACTATCCCTAGTAATAATATATTTATAAATCATTAAAATCAGCTTTTTTCTCTCTCTCTTCTCTTTTTCTCTCACAAATTGAGTGAACCTGTCTCTTAGAAATTCACAAATAAGATCTGGTTGTAAACAAAACATGAAATTTTAATATTTTTTTATTCTTCTCTACATATGAACCTGTGCCATAAACCTCTGATGTGGATGGCGTTTGGTTTTCGGTTCGGTTCGGTTCGGTTTTTTCGGTTTTCGGTTTTTTCGGTTATAGAAATTTAGTAACCGTTCGGTTAATCATAAAATTCGGTTCGGTTTCGGTTCGGTTTTTTCGGTTTTCGGTTTTTTCGGTTATAGAGATTTAGTAACCGTTCGGTTAATCATAAAATTCGGTTCGGTTTCGGTTCGGTTATTTCGGTTTCGGTTCCGGTTTTTCTTATATTTTTTTGGATAATTTGGATAAAAAACCGAATAACTTCGGATAATATCGGATAATTGGGATAATTTCGGATATTTTGGATAAAAACATTTGGATATTTTGGATAATTCGGTTTTTTTACTAATATTTAGTTAATTTTAAACATTTTCTTATTTTAAATATAAATATAAATAATATTTTTAAGTATATGGATCGTATTTCGGATATTCGGTTATCCGTTCGGTTATCCATTCGGTTTCGGTTCGGTTCGGTTTCGGTTCGGTTATTTCGGTTATCTCAATTCAATATCCAATAGGTGTTTCATAAAATTCGGTTCGGTTTCGGTTTCGGTTATTTCGGTTCGGTTTCGGTTCGGTTTTCGGTTTTCGGTTAAAACGCCCAGCGCTAAGCATGATTATTGGACAGCTTTGGACGGTTCTTAAGTGAAAAAAAAGAAAAAAAAAAGAGGTGGCGATTCTTAATTTTGAAGTCGCCTCTGAGAGAAGAAGTGTGGGAACCGGTTCTGTTCTCCACGTGTTTCATTGTGATTTGTTCAAAGATTTTTTTTTTCCCGAAAATCTTGTTTTATTCACTTCTCTCGCATGGCTCGTCTCCCTCTTCGTGCTTCACCAAATCGTCGTCTTCGTTACGAGTTGCGAGTTGCGACTATGGGTGTCAACGACGGCTCCAGGAACTCTAACGGCCACTGCGCCGCCAAATTACTCGACTGATTCTCCTTCCAGCCTCTCTAGCTCCGAGAATCCTATGCTCGGCCCCTCCGCTTCCACGTGAGTACCCCTCTTTCTCTTGGCTCGAGTTTCCTCCTCCGCCTCCGATTTCATTTTGCATCAGTAACCATTTGTGTCCTCCATTATCGATTATGAGTTTTCAGCTGATTCAATATTAGGTCTCTCGATATTTGATAATAGCAGCAAGTTGTTCTTTCCAGTTATGTGTTGTTCTATAGTTTAATACGTGGATCTTCTTGTTGCTGCATGCTGTTATTCACCCCACAGCTGAGACAGGACCCTCCACCTCACAAGGGAAAGTTGTTTGAAGATGATATGAGAAGTTCCACAAGGCTTAAAGACATGTTTGACAGTTCCACAAGGCTTAAAGACATGTTTGACAGACCCGTATTAAGGATTGTATACTTGGTCTTGTTTTTTGGAATGTGAGAATTTTCCTTAAATCTCTTTTTGATCTGGCTTTATCTCTCTGCGTTCTTGTGACATGAAAAAAGCTTATCTATCTTGGTTTTTTTATTTTTTAGACTTGCTGTGGTTGTAATAGCAGCGTGCTGGGGCATTACTCTCAACCGTCACTGCAATTGGTGTCGCTATGTTGACTGTGTTCCAACCAGAAAGTAGAGCTGCAGTGACATGACTACTTCCTGCGAGGTGTATCATCTAAACCTTAAAGCTTTGTGTGACTTTAATTCGAGACTTTAAATACACAAATCACAGTTCAATATACATATATGTGACTTTGATATGCAATGGTGAGTGATGCTCAGCTAACACTAACGTGCATGACCAATGAACATTCTTGTAACTTCTTTGTTTTCATGGCTCTGTAGTTTACTCCTTCCTTCTGTAGCCTGAAGACACTGAAAACTTATGATCAATACTTAATGGCAAGCTCAATGGATGGAACGGTGAGTACAGCTACTATTTTGCCTTTACTTATTAAGTAATTTTCGAGAGCATCTCGATTGTTATCTAAAGAGCCAAACTTTTCTCTTTTCTTGGATCATGGTTAAGAGAGGTGTCGCTGTACAGACATATGAAGGACGTGTAAATTCTCATACTCCCATCGAATTTGGCATCGACCCATCAGAACGATTTCTTATGTCAGGTAATAAAAAAGAACCAGTTTTTCCGAAAGCACAACAACTGTGTTGGATCTTGGGAAAAAACCCATCACCAGTTTGATTTGAGTGATATGAATTGCGTCTTTTATGCATCAAATATGCTTCTATGGTCGTAACTGAAACGGATAGGCAGATCAGTCTCCAAAATCTCCTTGTTTCTTCTTTACACAGCTCCTTTTTATATGAAGCTTTCTCATACATCATGTTAATAGACATTTGATTATGCAATCAACACAATAATAACACAAGTGCCTCTCCAGAACTTGACACGTAGGATCCGAAACAGCCTGTGGTGATGACACGTCAATAAATGAAAAAAGTTGAGAAGCCAACCAGAACATTTCGTTTGGACACGTCACAAATCAACACCAATCAGAACATTTTCTTTGTCCACGTCACAAATGAACACTTAACAAAAAAAACAAGGGCCATCGCAGGCCCAACCAAAACGTCCAGCCCGTAACCAGTAGGCCTGTTACTTCGGTTAATTTTTCGGGTTCGGGTCGGATGATTCGGTTTTTCGGGTTTCGACGTATAGAAACCGTTCGGGTTTTTTTCTAATTGTCATTCGGGTTTGGTTCGGTTATTTCGGTTTCGTGTCGGGTTTCAGATTTCATATCAAACCCGATCGGGTTTTACTTCGAGTTCGGTTCGGTTATTCGGGTTCGGGTTCAGGGTTTTCGGTTTTTTCAAAACCAAAGTAACCAATATTAATGAAAAAATCGAAAATAGGGTATTTAGAGTTTGAGTTCGGATATTTTAAGTTCGGGTTCGGTTTATTCGGGTTTCGGTTTTTCGGGTTTAGACAAATAGAAACCGTTCTGATTTTTTAATATTACTTATCGGGTTCGGCTCGGATTCGGTTCGGTTTATTCGGATTTTGGGTTTGGATAAACTGTAATTGATCGGGGTTTTTAATATATTTTTTCGGGTTGGGTTCGGGTTTCTCGGATCGGGTTCATGTTCGAGTTTCAATTTCAGATAAATGTCTCAGGCCTAAGAACCAGCCAAGTAGGTATCCAAATCCAACGACCGCGGCGTAGCGCGGGTTCGGAACTAGTTTAGATTAATTACTTTTAATAGTTTGATTATATTTCATTTCTTTTAAATTTAAAACAATTTCAAAAAAACAAAAATAAAAAATAAAAAAATTTAAGAATCTCAAAAAAGCTCTCCATTGCATGTTTCAAAACTAAGAAAAAACAATCGAAACTCTTAACTTAAATTAATCATATATTTACTAATAAAATATATTTTAGAACCTAAATCACAGCTCTCCAATGTAGATAGTCTAAGTTGCTTAAAAATTGGGCTTGCAAGTTTTATGCTCAACAATGTTGTAAATATGGTTCTGGGTTTTAGTTCCTCATCATTTATCAACCTAAATTACTTTTGATCTAGATTTTGCTATGACCCGATTTCTTTCACAATCCAACATCATCCATCACTTTCTCAAGAATAATAACTTTCTTATAAGAACCTTTTGAAGTTCTGGAATGGAGCAATGAAAACAAAATATTCTTAATATAAGTTTCTTAAAACAAATTTTATATTTAAATATTAAACACATGAGGGTTTTGGATTGAACATGCTCTTATTAAACCCATAAAGAGTTCCTTCGGCTGGAAGAATGCAAACTTGAAAGCGCTTCGACCAAGCTTCTTACAGGAATATGACGTTATATATATATTTGTTTTCTCATATCACTTTTAACCTGGAAAATATACAAACATCACATGAGAACATATTAATTTCATCTCCAAAGAAGAAGAAAATTGTTTCTCTCCATCATTTTACGGTAATCAGTTTTATTTTTCTTCTCTCATCTTAAATATCTGATTTAATTGCGAATTTAATCATGTTAAGGTAAAAATTTAGAAGACGTATTCCTATACTAGGCAAATTCAATTTCGAAAATCTCAAAAGACTCAAATTTTGATCATAAAATTAAAACAGACCAGTTGATTAAAAAACACATATATTTATTTTATCTAAAAAAAGAATAATCATGTTGTTGTTATTTGGAAGATAAAGTTCAAAGAGTATTAAACTATACTTTGAATAGTATTAAATTATAGTTTTGAATATGAATATTTTCTTCCAAATTTGCCATAAAAATCTTTGAAAAAATAACCCGTACGAACTAAATCAAATTAATTCGAAACAAAAACTCGCAGACTTCACCCCATTTCCACCGCCGACGAATCATTCACAGTAAGTGGAGAAGAAGTACAGACAATCGCATTTTCGCCGGGAACTTCCACCGGCGATTTAGTCCCTGCCGATCTACTTCCTTCGGCTCGATCTCGCAATTCCATAGGTACAAATTTCTCTCACTCGTTTTTCTTTCTGACGATTTGATTATCTCAAATCTCCTTCAAATTATTAAGGATTGATTCCGATTCGTCGATCTTAGGCAGAGAACATGGAAGAGAAACGATCGGGTTTTAGGAATGGGGAAGTAGATAGGTTGAGTAACTTGCCAGATTGTTTGCTAGTTGAGATCCTCTCGAAGCTTCCCACGAAGGATATGGTCAAGAGTAGTGTGTTATCCAGCAGATGGAGAAATCTCTGGAACCATGTACCTGCGTTGGTCTTGGAGTGTCGTGATTTCATGCCTGATGATGATCTTTGTCAGTGTGTATATATCTGTGATTGTACGCATTTGGCCTACAACGCTTTTGTGAGTTTTGTCGATAAGGTTCTGGGTTTTAACACCATACAAGAGTTGAAGTTTCACGTTAACTGGGTTGACGATTGTCAGCTTGATGATGGTATTCATTTCACCCGGTGGATCAACACTCTTGTTGATCTGAAACTGAAGCATCTCCATGTTTTGGACAAAACTTTGGGGCGAGATGAAGTGGCGATACCTTCAACGGTCTACATCTGTGAGAGCTTGGTGTCTTTAAACCTACGTGACGTGTACTTGCCTAATCCCGACCGTGTCTCCTTACCTTGTCTCAAAGTCCTCGTTCTCGATGCGATTATGTTTGAGTACGAGGACGATTTCGAGGTGCTCATCTCACGCTGCCCGGTTCTCGAAAGCTTAACTATAAGCTTGGGTGACGACAACATTGTAAAAACATTACGAGTGCCTTCTCGGTCTCTTTTGAGATTCACTCATGCTGCTAACAATGTCAATCGTTTGGGTGAAGATATAGCACTTGTTATTGATGCTCCCAGGCTTGAGTGTCTGAGTCTCAGTGACCATCAAACTTCAGATTTCGTATTAGAACACCCTGGTTCCCTTGTTGAAGCTGATATCGATATTACATTTAACTTGGGTTCCGAGCAGCAGCTCAATGTAAATGATCCACAAAAGAGAAAGATGCTTCGTGATTTTCTTGTCGGGATATCTTGTGTCAAAGATTTGAAAATCTCTTCCAGTACTCTTCAGGTAACCTATGCTGAATTCACTATTTGAGTTTATCGTATAAGTTTTTCTTCATATGTTATTGTTTTGTCTTAGCAGGCTATATATGAATACTCGAGATGTGAACCATTACCCTTATTCCGTAACCTAGCTTTCTTGCGTGTTGAGTTCTCCGACTACAGATGGGAAGTGCTGCCAATCTTTCTTGAGAGCTGCCCGAATCTTAAATCTCTTACCTTGGTTAGGATCGCTTACTGAAACCATAAACTTCCGTTCTTACTAAACGCTAATGGTGAAAGTGTCACATAGCTCAACTTGTTTCGTCTCACTTGCAGGGATTTGAACCTCCAATAATGCAGGGAGTTAGTGTTTCACCTGGACCTTGGAAGTTACTAACATCTCTCGAGTATGTTAAGATTGTAAAGCCAATGGCAGAGGAGGCGGCAGAGACAAAACTGAAACTTGTGAGTTACTTTCTAGAGAACTCAACAATCCTCAAGAAACTCACACTATGCTTAGGTAAAATTTTCAGACAGAAAGAAGAATCTATCCTCTTGAAGAAACTCCTGAACATTCCGAGCCTCTCTAGCTCATGCCAAGTTTGCGTTCCGTGATCCTGCTAGACCTCAGTGGGGATGAACATACAAGGTTGTCCTTTGAGTGCTAAGTTATGGTGAACTCTATGTTCCTTCTCTGTTTGTCATGATTCTAACATGTTTAAGCTATGGTAAATTGTAAGAGAATCATATGTTTGGTATTATGTCACAAGTTCAAAAAAAAAAAGGTATTATGTCAACAATGAATGTTAATGCTTTCCCCCTCTTTTGTCTTGCTACGTGCTCGATATTAATTAGTGCAGAGATTTAGAGTTTAAATGTTCCACTTCGTGTTTCGACCGTCCTTTGATTCAAATTTAAGGGCTGAATGCCACCTGGGGAGTGACTGTGAGTCTGTGACTCTCTGGCTAACCGCAAACGCAACATTTCATATGATTGGTATGAACCATTACCGCAAACGCAGGCTTTGCGGCTCATAGTGGAAAACCAATCAAATTCTAAACGTTATCTTTTGAGTATTCAAATTCTAAACCTAATCTTTTGAGTTGAATCATCAAAAGATTACGTCTATGATTTGATTGTTTTATATTCCATTTTGTTTCAAAATAGTTTCTTGAAAAACCTACATTACATTGTAAAAAAGTTTTTTTTTTATGAATGAAAATTTAACATTCGTTCAAAAAAAAACTATTCCTATATCTAACAACAAAATCTGATCAACAAATTCGGTAAAAGTTCCCCACGATTTGAGAATATTCTAGCAACAAATTAGGGCATCTCCAAAAGAGACCTCATAACCTCATTTTTGAGGTTTTAGTCACTCCAAAAGAAACCTTAAAACCTCAAATGTGAGGTTTCATCTTTTTTTTATTACATTTTGGTCCTTATAATTCAAGTAATTCATTAATTTTGATCTCAAATAATTTTATTTAATATATAAGATATATATTTTATAAATTTAAGTTTAAAATATAAAATAGAGAAATAAATTAAAACGAAAATAAGGTATTAATATAAAAAGACATTAATAAAATTAATAATAAATATTATACATCAATAGTATTACATTAAACATAACTAATACAAAATAAAATAACAAAAAAAGAAAGAAAATTACATAGCTGCATAAATATTACAGAAAAAATATAACAATACTAATATTCAAGTAGATTTGATTGAGAGCCTCCAATATCACCAAAATATTGTGCAAGATCAAGGTGCTACAACTGTGGAAATAGCAGCAAATGAAAATACCCGATTTTTTTTTTGTGCATATGAAAATACCCGATTTCAGTAATTTTTATCTCGTAATCTTAAAATAAAAAATGAAGAAGCTCATTTATCACTTCCAAATGCTTTGATTGATCATATTTGGGAGTATTATGGAAATAGGTCAGTTGAGTAATTTAAATTTAAATCATAATTTGTTTGTTTTATTTTTATGTAATTTGATATTTTCATGTAATTTGATATTTTATTGTAATATATTATGAATTGATATTGCTTGTAATATTATAATGTGTGTTTTGTAGTTATTCAAAAGTTTGTAATATATGTTGATTATGATTAATAGTAAAAATTATATTGCAAAATTTAAAGTTTTTTAAGTTTTATTTGAGGTTTATTTTTGGAGATCAACAACCTCAAACCTCGCTTAGTTTGTCGGTAACAAAGAAAACACTAGTGTCTAAGTGCTGACTAAAGAACTTGGCTTGCTTTTTCTTTTTAACATAGTGCGTATAATTTTCTTTGTACATCCAATCATAAGTAAAGCAACTTTTTCTCATGATTTTCAAAGAGAAAAAAATCACACATTCTTTCTCCACAGTTATAAAGAGGCATTAGGCTGACATAAGATTGCACGGTACATGCTCTCTCTAGCTACTCTCTAGATAAAATCTTCTTGTATTCTTCACTCTCCAACTCTTGAAATTTGATAATACGAACAGTACTATAATATTAAGCAATGTATATACATTAATTGAACGGCAAGGGAACGGTGGGAGACATTGTCCCCATACATTGAAATAGTACTCTTTTTTTTCTATGTTTAATTAATTTTGAATCGAAAGATGTCGTCAAGTATAGATGTTAGATGTAGTGTCGTTTTCTTTTATTTTCTACATGCAGAGACGTGGAAGATGCTCTTCTTTTTACACCTGCGTATTGTATTTGTACATGCTCGAATTTCTCTTGAATTGACCTCAATACACCCAACCACTCACCGACACATTTCTCTTGCTTCTTTTAATTTAATGCCATCTTCTTAACTATTCAATGGGTTATATCATTTCCCGTTTATCATTCAACAAATACATTTGTCTTCGTGATTCGTGTTTGGTGGTGATCGTATTTATAACAAATCATGCGGCAACAACGAGCACACGGGCAAAGTTATTTTTCGGAATTCATAGATTACTAGTAGATCTGCGAACCCCCATGCGCGGATGGTCTTCCGTTGGTTGACAATTGACAGTAGATTTTCTTTGTATTATACTCTTTTTGTTTCTCAATATAAAATTTTCTGAAGGTTTTTTCTTGTTTCAAAATATAAGATTTGTTTTCAAATTTCAAGGCAACTTTTACATTTATTGAACAGCGTACGACCAATTATACTTTAAAATATTTTTTATGATTGTAAATTATTTTTATTCAATATATTAACTGCTGTTTTTTTAGAGAAGTAAATTTCGTAATCTTTGTGTTTTTAACCAAAAGAACTTACATTGAGAAATAGAGGAAGTATTTAGTTTAATAAAACTACGCATTCCTGAATATCTTACGATTTATTTGTTCTATAATTTTAAGAATTACTATATTGTTGTAGTTTGTTTTATGTGACACTACGTATAATATTTGCATGAACCTAAACCTGGGGGGTGAATTATTTTATTACCAAAATCTCCCATTAAACATAACATTTACGATGAATGAAGAAAATATTAATATAAATAATAAAATCAAATTGTTTATAGTTTTTAAGAAAAGAAGGACTTGCAAATGTTTGATTCTTTGTTTCTGTCGTTGGTTGGCGGTTGAGTTTTGGTTCCATTGGGATATCAGTGAAAAATGTGTAATGTATTAGTAAAAAACATGTATGCTTTCTGTTGTTGCCTTTAAATGTTTTATTCGAATTGAATAAATCTTTACTTTTTTTACCATTCTGCCCCATTTGTTACGCATTATTCAAGGTATTAAGTTTATCTTCTTTAGTTTTTCCTGCTTTTTCTAATTGTTTTCCTTTAGGAACAGCTAACATTCGCGCTCGCGCTGAGATGGGTTTGATTTTTTTTTCTTTTGTCTGTTTTTTAAGTTAGTTGTATAATTATTATTTTCTATATACTTTTTGTTGCATTTTTTATGTATTCTGATAGCCATGGACGATATGATCATAAAAAATACTCATGAGATTTATGTTCTTACATTTGATTCTATGCCGTAAAAAAGAATACAAAATCAAAATCAAAATCATAATAATATTATGCAACTGTCTATTTTTGTATGTTTTTTCTCTAATGAGTCCCCACTTATTTGCTGGCTTTTCTGATGCAAAGCATATAATAGACTCGTTGGTTTTTTTTTTTTTTTAAATTTACTTACCAAGTGATTAATCAAGTAGACTATTATTGTGTATTACAAACAGAATAATTTTTCTGCTTCAGGCTGCTTAAGGGGTGTACATAGTCTTAACTCGTGCTTCAACTTTAACTTTGACTGGGAGAGGCGTGGAACTGTTCTATTATCCAAGGTTCAGCACAGTTCAAAGTTGTGAGATCACTTAAATTGATGAAGCAAGTGCTGAGGAGATTAAACAGCGAAAACTATAGTGGGATCACGAAAAGGGTTAAGGAGCAGGCAAATTACCTGGCTGAGCTTCAAAGAAGAATGCTCTCTGCTCCGGACTCGGACACGACTATAATGGAACATGCTGCAAGGGAGAAATGGCAGATTCTTGCCAAAGCAGAAGAGAAGTTCTTTCGCCAGAAATCCAGGGTTCAGTGGCATCACTTAGGGGACAGGGATACTTCCTTTTACCATAAGTCGGTTGTCCAAAGAGCGACTCGGAATCATATACACTTTCTGCGTGATGACAACAATAATTTGATTGGTTCCTCTGGGGAAATCAAATCTCACGCTGCTGAATTTTTCAAAGGTGTTCTGGGATACACAGATATGTCTGAGTCTCCGTGTTCTATTGACCATCTTAGAGTTCTTCTGTCGTTCAGATGCTCCCTGGAACAATGCCAGAAATTACAATATGCAGTTACGGACGAAGAAATCACGAGAACGGTTTTCTCTATGCCTCTCAACAAGAGCCCGGGACCAGATGGTCACTCAGTCGAGTTTATAAGGGCTTCCTGGAGTGTTGTCGGCTTGGATATTCTACAAGCAGTCAACGAGTTCTTCCGGAATGGGCGGCTGTTAAAGGATTTTAATAACACTGCTATTGCTCTTATTCCAAAGCTTCCGGAGGCATGTAGGCTTGGGGACTACAGGCCAATCAGTTGCTGTAACATAGTATACAAGATCATATCAAAGATCATTGCGAATCGGCTGAAATACTGTCTGCCTGACTTTATTAGTTCTAACCAAGCGGCTTTCCTCAAGGGTAAGTCTCTTGGTGAAAACGTCCTTCTGGCTTCAGAGTTGATTAGAGACTATACGAAATCAGCCTGCGCTAAAAGCTCTTGGGTAAAGATTGACATCAGAAAGGCTTTCGACACTGTTAATTGGGACTTTATATTGAAGATTCTGGAGGCTCAAAACTTTCCACTTAAATTCAGAGTTTGGATCAATGAGTGCATTACATCCCCTCGATTTTCAGTCGCAGTAAATGGTGAGCTGGCGGGATTCTTTCCAGGAAAAAAGGGTCTACGACAACGTGACTCAATCTCTCCTTACTTATTCATAATGGTTATGGAACCCCTATCTCGGCTTCTAGAGAAATCGGTCGTTGATGACAAAATTCGGCTCCATCCTAGATGCTCAAACCCGCATATAACTCATCTGTTATTTGCGGATGATCTTCTTGTCTACTCTGACGGCTGTCCTCTCTCCCTTACCGGCGTAAAGTCTGTCATGCAGGAATTTCATTTGATGAGTGGACTTGAGATGAATGCTACCAAATCCGAACTCTTCTTGGGTGGTTATAATGAGGCAGAGGCTGCAGTGCTCAGCCAATTAGTGGGTATTAAGCTTGGCATTTTCCCAACCAGATATTTAGGCCTACCACTGAATCCGGCTCGTATCACTCTCGCCATTTTGCAACCCTTCCTGGAGAAAATCACAAGTAAGTTGCACTCCTGGACTGTCAAATGTTTATCTTTTGCTGGGAAAGTAAGATTGATTGCTTCTGTGATATATGGAATGGTCAACTTTTGGAGTTCTGTCTTTGTCCTACCAAAGAGTTTCTACACGAGAGTAGATGCCCTGTGTGCTGCATTTCTTTGGCGGAACAAAACAAGCTAGGCTGCGGGTTCTAGGGTGGCCTGGAAAGATTTATGCAAGCCAAAAAATGAAGGTGGTTTGGGTATTCGCTTGCTTGAGGAATTTCAGTTGGTTTTCAGGCTCAAGCATTTGTGGAACTTCTTCTCTAATTCAGGCTCAATCTGGGTGGCTTGGATTAGGAATAACATTTTTCGTAGGAAAAGTTATTGGCTTACTGAGGACTCATCTCGTCTCTCGGGTACAATCTGCAGCATGCTGCAAGTAAGGCATCTCCTTATCGATTTTCTCAAGAATGAAATTGGCAATGGTGAGTTGGCTTCCTTCTGGCACGATTCATGGAATGATCTAGGTCCTCTTATTACTTTTGTCGGCAATGACGGCCCAAGGAACATGAGATTACGGCTTGATGCGACGGTCCATCAGGCAACTATAAATGGGTCTTGGAACCTCCCTGCTGCACGTTCACAGAGAATGGTGGATTTGCAGATCACATTGACATCGATACCTCCACCTGTTTCAACTCATGAGGACGACCACTACCTCTGGAGGCAAGCAAATGGTAATTTCAAAACCGTCTTCTCCTCTCGGGCCACATGGAATAGTATTAGAGCGCATTCTCCCACGGTGCCTTGGTATAAGGTCATTTGGTTCAGGGAACATATCCCTCGGAATTCCTTTGTTACCTGGTTGGCTTTACTTAGAAGGCTCCCTACCCGGGATAGACTGCGTAGATGGGGCATGTCGGTCCCTAACTCTTGTGTATTGTGCCAATCGGGTATTGAAACACACCATCATCTCTTCTTTGAATGTGTTTTCTCTTCCAGTATATGGTTGTTTTTTGCCTCAACAGTCTGACCAAATGCTCCTCGTGACCTGCACTCCGCAACTGCCTGGATTTCCCGGCCTCCTCATGCGGCGTCGTCTCACTCAAAAATCTTGATTAGACTTATCTTTCAAGCCGTGATCTACCTGCTGTGGAGAGAAATGAATGCAAGAATCTTCACTGAAACAGCCTCCACCAATACTGCACTTCGTTTAGCCATTGACAGGCTCATCCGTGACCGGCTGCTATCTTTCCCTGCGCGGTCTCTCTCCTCCCCCTCTATCCTTGAATTCTATTTCTCTTGTGTAAGGCCTCCCTAAGGGTTGTTTTTAATTTATATTTGCTCTAATAAGTTGCTTGTAATAATTTACTTGTGACATTGTTGTATCCAGAAAATGGTATAAATTTTAATATTTTACCCAAAAAAAAAAAACTTTAACTTTGACTTTGATGTATGGTACACTGTTTCACATACTTCTCCACTTCAACTTTGTCACATCATGGACCTATAATTAGTTTCCTTTAACTCAGGGATTCCATAATCCATCTCAAGTATCAACCTTTCGAGTGATTTCTTCGACCTTTCTCTTTAGCTACATCATATAGAGATTTTTCCAGTATTTTTGCAAGCAAGTCCTTGACCTTTTCAATCAAGTCTCCTCTCAATTCTTATGACATCTATCTTACTCCAGTGCCAAGACTCAAGCCTCATTGTTCTCCCCTGATCTCAGAAAAGAAGAAATCGATAACTGACATACATGTTATGAGACTATATATTCGTAGTAGAGGAAAGACTACACGACTAACCTGATTTTCGCCAAATCTTTTGAACCAATTTCGTTTCTGAATATAACGTCTTTCAGCCGGAAGATTTGTTTTAGCGTTTATCTATTCTAGGACGGATTCCAACATTAAGCGAGGTGGATTCAACAGCTACACACACATCAACGAATGCTTAAAAGCCACTATCTCTGAAGTTAGCGGCATAAAGAACTTCTTCATCTTTCCAATAGCACTCAACAATGTATTGAACTCAAAAATGGAGGGGAGAGGACGAGAATTTACCATTTCACCGAACAAACCAATTGCATCATCTAACTTAATATCATGTAGAAACCCACCTCTAAATGTCTCTCTGTAACCATAACTGGCAGTAGACAAAGCTCGTCCCAAGCAAGAGAAACCGCAAAGACTATCACCATTGGGGAGTTCTCATAGGGTATCTCATAATTAAAAGAAAAAGAAAAATAAAAGAAATTAAGAAACAGAATGGACAAAGTATCTCATTTGACAACTTTTCAGAACTTATCAGAACCTCAAATAACACATGTCATTCAATTAGTGATTCAATTACTTTAAAAAAATTAAAATAAAACAATTTAATTATAATATTTTTATTTTTATTTTTTGAGAAACCATGAGAGGTTGTGACCAATGGAGATGGCCTAAGAGCATGATTAACGCAGGTTCTTATAACAGTCTCTTAGTACAAACATAAATTAAAATAAATGAAAAATAAATAATAACCGAAGGCACGTCTCTTAATTAGGAATCATAAGACCACCTCCATTGAGGGTTTATAAGAGGAGTTCATAAAAAAAAAATCAATAAAATAATGGTGGGTCCTATGAACAGTATTGAACCTCACTCTCAAAAACTCTAATTTTAGAGTTTCTCTCTCCTCGGGTTCGCCACATGTCGGCATATGATTAGTCGATTTTATTTTATTTTTTATTTTTTTTTATTTTGACAACTTTAAAAAAAAAAAATTAAAAAATTATTAATTTTTTTTTTTAAGAACTTCTCCTAAAGTTCACTAATGGAGATGCTCTAAGAGACGTCTCTAAAAGAACACGTGTCGATCGTCTTGTCTTCGTCTCTCAATTTATTATCTTTGATCGTCTTTGATCGTTATCGTCTTCAATTTCTACCGGAGAGAAATTCTCTTCTCCCTTTATCACTTTCTTCTTCTCTTTGTGATATCAGCTGTTTTTGCTGATTCTGGATCGGGGTTTTATGTATTGGTTTGGTTCGTTTACGAGTGAGGAAAGCACATAAAGGGAGGAAATTTATGCTAATTGTTTGCTATGTCAATGAGCTTATAGCGTCTTTGGTTGTTTTTTGTGTCTTGTTTCTCTAGAAATTGTGTGTCTACGGGATTTTATGTTTCTATAGTTGTTGTTCTTATGCTCCAATTGCATGATTGATTAAACCAATTTCAATACTTACTCAACGATTTGATATTTGTTTTAATCATGTGGTTTTGCGATATTGTTGTTATCCCTTTGATTGAGAGTTTCGGATTGTTTTTAACTCAGGAGTGTGTGATTACCAAAACTAGTGCTTTCAATTGTTTTGTGGGGAAAGCTATGATTTTTTTTTTGAATTAGGGAAAGCTATGATTGATACACTTTGATTCTTTGGTTGACATGTTTGATAGGGATTTTAGAAGGTTTTTTATTGAATTGTTGTTGCAGCTTGGTTCTACAGCTATTGGCGTAAAGACTAAAGAAGGAGTCCGGTTCCGAGTAAGAGTGAAGAACTCATGGTTTAAGCTACGTAGCAAAGAGAAGTATGGTGCAGAACTGGTACCCTGAGATTGTTAAATTCTGTTTCTC
The DNA here is from genome assembly GCA_010577795.1 of Isatis tinctoria. NCBI lineage: Eukaryota > Viridiplantae > Streptophyta > Magnoliopsida > Brassicales > Brassicaceae > Isatis > Isatis tinctoria. The sequence goes on along the minus strand of VHIU01000271.1, from coordinate 13,463 downwards.
AGGGCAAGAAATTCTGCTGCAAATCATGACAAGGTTGTTGTTATATCAGGCAGGAGCTCTTTGTCCAAAACCTTATCTCTGTTGAGTTGAGTTTTGTTTCTAGAGACAACAACTGGTATCAGATATTCTAATGTCGTGAGCCCTCCTCTCAGGTAACTCCATTCCTGTGTTTCAGAAAAAGACACAAAAGCATTGAGATTCTCACAAACGCAGTGGTTCAACCTTAAAATGAGAAGCGACTTAAATTGGGTTTCATACCTTTCCACGGTACCAAGGGAGCTTGTCTTCATGGCCATGGTGGTGCAAGTAAGTCACGAAGTCCAACCACATTACAAATATCTGCAATTAAATTGTGATTGGAATAAAGACATTCGCCGCATAAGAGAAAACAGAGGAATACAAGTACAGTTACAGCATCAGATACCCAGTAAGGAATGCAATATAATTTGAGCATTTGGATTGGACCCATGACAAAGTTGAGACAAACAAGCAAAGCAGCCATTGCAGTCCAACAAGCAGTTGATGTCAGAACATCTTTCTTCTCTTTGGGAAGAAACAAGTCACTGTCTGGATCAAAATGAGAACCGTTTTTCCCTGGACTTCTTCCCCACTGCAAATCAGATGTGGAACATGAGCTTTTTGCTGTAACGATCTTTTTTTTTAAGAGCTTTCAATTGGGTTTTACCATTGGAGTAGGAAAAACAAAATTTTTTTAACAAGAGTTCTTAACAAAAATTTAGTAAATAAATATTACCTAAGAGACACTATCGGGTCTCTCCCATTAAACATGCTCTAAGAGCAGTTCCAGGATTACCTTTCTCCAGAATATGCCAATGAGTCAGTCTCTTGGCTGTTATCGAAACCAATCCACTCATCTTCTCAGTTTTTCTTCTGAAACAGCTTCCAATGAATCTCCCAGACACCAAAATCTACAGGATCAAGAACAGGATTATCACATGAAAGAGTGTGCCAGTAACTTTCTAGCACCAACAACCCATTAGGATTTAAAAGTATCAACTTTGGCTATCAAAGATGAATGTATAACAACAACAAAACAGGGAACGAACTCTGGTCACCTACAAACTCACAAACTACACACACAAACAAAACCAGATTGTCTGAAAACCCTATCAATACGACAAAACCCCACAAAACCAATCTTTTAAATATCAAACATTTGCGAATTTGATTACAGAATCGTCAAAACCAATCTTTTAGAAACTCTAAAATTGGTAGATATGTTATATGCCCATTACGAAACCCAAACCCTCACTAATCCATTAGCGAGAAACGGAAAATAATAACAAAGGATCTCCCGATTGGTTTATGAACCTAAATTAGAAGGAAGAAAAATGAACCTAAATTATAAGGAAGAAAAATACCTTCGTGAAATGGGGCAGTTTTTTGGTAGATAATCTCGTGCGAGAGAAAGAGTCTAAGAAGAAGAAGAAGAGAGCTTTTTTCTTCTGGTCTGGAGATAGAGTAACGGCAAGATAAAACCCCACAAAACTGGTAGATCTGTTATATGCCCATAACGAAACCCAAACCCTAATTTGACTCTCCAGACACCATAGTCCTCACCAATCGATTAGCGACAAACGGAAAGGAATAACAAAGAATCTGCTTCAATATGAACCAAAATGAGAAGGAAAGGAATACATTTTACTTTTTTTAAAACGGACATGGCGACGGAGAACTTGGGAAGGACGATGTGGAGCCGCTGGGACTGTTCTGTTGGCCTTAGTCATATGGGCTTTTCGGAAATCTGTGACACGTGCATCAAGTTTTTTTTTTCTGCTAAAATTCCATTAATAATCGTTGTCATGAATTACATATGCCTGTAAAAAGGCTGGACAATATGGGAATAGTAACCAGTCTGTATCTTCAGTTGTTGCCTTTTTGGCTAAACAATCGGCACAATGATTGTTATGACGTTTTGTATGGACGAATCTTGTTTGTTGAAAATGTTGCCTCCACTCATGAATAACGGATAGGTAGTTGTGTAGTTTGTAGTGAGTTGTAGGAGAGGTGATTGCAGAAACCAATTCTAAATTATCGCCTTCAAAGATGACTTTAGTATATCCACTAGACCAGACGGCTTGAATGGCCCAAATCAGTGCTGTGCTCTCAGCTTCTACAGATGAAAATCGACCTTGATATTTACTCGAACCACAGAGAAGTACTATTCCGGAACTGTTGCGTATAATCCATCCTAACCCTGTAGTTGTTCCATCAGTAAGATGTGTTGCATCATAGTTACATTTAATCCAGCCCATAGGTGGTGGAGTCCAATGTGAGGGTGAAGTTCTTCGTGCTGTTGAATGTATATTTTGTTGAGTATGAGCAATTATGATATCGATCCATTGTTCAGTGTCTTCTTGTGCTCTTTGGACCGTAGTTCCCTCCGTAATAGTCCGGTGATTGAAGAGTAAATCATTGCGACTCTTCCATAGACGCCATAATATAGTAACCGATTGTAAACGAAAGTGAATGGGAAATTGCTCATTTTTAGCAAACGTAAGTAAGTAGTCTACTTTTTCTTCCAATGATTTCTGATTATCACTTATAATCGATGTAGGAATTCCAGTCATAAGCCATACCTGTGTTGCATAGGGGCAAGAGAAAAACAAATGTTCCTCTGTTTCATCCTCTGTACAACAGCGTGGGCATTGAGCGTCTGTAGTTATGTGTCTCCGGACCAGATTGGCTTTAACAGCCAGACTTTGTGAGGCAATGCGCCAGATAAAGTGCTGCAGTTTCGGTTGGATTGATGTCGTCCATATATTGCGGGCCAGACTTTGATGCGAATAAAGGGGAGGAGGATTATGGTCATCAATGTGTTCCATTTTGGCAACTTGGTATCCGCTTTTCACTGTATATTCGCCATTGGATGTGAATCTCCATATATTGCGATCTGGTAATTAAAGGGTATGTTGGTAGGAAAATCTTACTGATATCGAAATGATCCTGCTGTTCTACCATGTCTAACAGCTGTTGACGATCCCATTGGTTTGTTTCTTCATCTATCAATGCACGTGCATCAAGTTATGCAGTGTTAATTATATATAAAGATTTATGAAAGAGAGGAAATATGATTTAATTTATTCAAGTCTAAATAAATTCATTAATTGGAATAGAAACTTGGTTTTCCGAATAAGTGTTCCCCAACAAGTAATACTCTCTTCTTTGATTTCACTTTTGTGGACTGTGTGAGCTAGGAAGGAAGTAGAGTGATGAGGCTGATGGTGTATTTATATGTCCACTCTAAGAACATGTCCATTAGTGAACTTTAGGAAAAGTTCTTGAGAAAAAAATTAATAATTTTTTTTTTTTTAAGTTGTCAAAAGAAAAAGAAAATCGACTAATCATATGCCGTGCGAACTTGAGGAGAGAGAAACTCTAAAATTAGAGTTTTTGAGAGAGAGGTTCAATACTGTTCATAGGACCCACCATTATTTTATTAATTTTTTTTTATGAACCCCTCCTATAAACCTTCAATGGAGGTGGTCTAAGCAAGTGTAATCTGCACTTTCTGAGTCAACATTGGTGTAAAGTGTTACCAAGACCGGTCTTGGGAATATGCCGAATAGCTAAGTGAAACATTGGCATGTGGTCCCCAAAAATTTTAGACTAATATACATGGTTATAGGCTCCCAACTTATAAAAAAAAAATTATTAAAGTCTTACTAAATTGTTTATAGCCCCATAAATTTGCCGGCCCTGAGTGTTACCGTGACTATCTAGTATGGGCTTATCCTTGAGTCCAACAAGTCAGTTTTAAGCATTGTTCATATTGTATATGAATACGGACAAGCCGAAAAAGATGATCCAGAGTCTCATTCATCTCTCGAGAAAGTGGGAAAAACGGATGTATTCCCTATTGCCTTGTTTAATCTCTACTTGAAAGTCTAAACCGACAAACAGTTAAAAAAAAATGTCTATACTGATAAGCAAGCCAAGTTATAAAAACTTTTCATAGTATAAAATATGCAAACTATACCAGACGGTGTCATCCCTGAGATTCAACTAGATTTCATTGTGCGTTTGGAGGAGAATTTATTTTCATAATAGCCCAGTTCTTGCTTTCATAGTGCACGGCCTTGCCATACTGAAGGTTTTGAATTGGACTTTGATATATTTGATATACTGTTTCTTGATGTATTTGTTTTTTTTTTTAAATATAAAGCACAAAGTTAAAAGGAAAACTAAAAAGAAAAAAAATACAAGATTCAAAACCCATTAAAAACGGTTCTGGTTTGAAATAGAAAACCAGAAAATAGTAAACCCACAAAGCCGAAAAAAAAAAAAGAAATACCACTAAACCCTAACGATAACCATTTGCACTAGTCTGTCGTCTTTACTAAAGCCAATCTAACTCGTGACCAAAGCCAAAAATAAAAAAAGTTGCCACCAAAGAGTTGACGAAACTTGTTCCGCTGAAAGCCACCACTTGAAGAAAACGAAAAGAAAAGAGGACGAAAACCTAGAAAGTACATCAAAAGACGCCTATGCTAAACACATCAAACCGCAAGGATCTAGCATTTTCAAATAACCTCCAGATCAATTTCAGAGTACAACTTGGGATGGACCATCTAACTTGTTGATCACCAAACCATCCTCACAATTTGGAAGACCAATATTTATTCACCTTTTCGGCTGTTGTTGTCTGAGGAAATTTTGATCAAAAGAAGACCAAAGGACACTGAACACATGCTTTCCATAATATGAAAACATCGTTTGGAAAATCAAACACTGAGCACCAAAAATTAGTGAAATTTGATATTACTGATTTAATAAAATGTAAACGACCTGCATATGACAGTTATTGAACCAAAAGATAAAGTATGACCTGATTCTGTTAATTGAAAATTAGTAGTGTACAAGAATATGACGTTATATATATCTCATATCAATTTTATTCTGGAGAATACACAAACACCACATGAGAGAACATATACAAAATATATTTTTATTAATTTCATCTCCAAAGAAGAAAAAATTGTTTCTCTCCATCATTTTATGATAATAAATTTTGTTTTTCTTCTTTCATCTTAAATTTTCTGATTTAATTGTGAATTTAATCATGTTAAGGAAAAAAACTTAGAAGATGTATTCCAAAACTAGCCAAATCCAATTTCGAAAATCTCAAACTTTGATAATAAAATTAAAATAGACCAGTTGATTAAAAACACACACATATTTTTTTATCTAAAAAAGGAATAATCATGTTGTTGTTATTTGGAAGATGATACTCATGTTCAAAGAGTATTACACTATACTTTGAATAGTATTAAATTATAGTTTTGATTTTTGAATATGAATATTTTCTTCCAAATTTGCCATAAAAATCTTTGAAAAAAAAAGAATCCGTACGAACTAAACCAAACCTTCAAATCATTCACAGGAAGTAATTCGAAACAAAAACGACTTCACCCATTTCCACCGCCGACAAATCATTCACAGGAAGTGCAGAAACAAGTACAAACAATCGCATTTCGCCGGGAACTTCCACCGGCGATTTAGTCCCTGCCGATCTACTTCCTTCGGCTCGATCTCGCAATTCCATAGGTACAAATTTTCTCTCACTCGATTCCTATCTCAAACCTCCTTCAAAGTATTGAAAAATTGATCCGATTCGTCGATGTTAGGTAGAGAAGATGGAAGAGCAACATGTTTGTGCGAAACGATCGGGTTTTCCAAATGTGGAAGTAGATAGGTTGAGTAACTTGCCAGATTGTTTGCTAGTTGAGATCCTCTCGAAACTTCCCACGAAGGATGTGATCAAGTGTAGTGTGTTATCCATCAGATGGAGAAATCTCTGGAAACATGTACATGTGTTGCACTTGGAGTGTGGTGATTTCACTTTGCCTTATTATGATCATTGTCAGTGTGATGATGATATCCTTTCTTGTCAGAATTTGGGCTACAAGGCTTTTGTGAGTTTTGTCGACAAGTTTCTGGGTTTTAACAGCATACAAGAGTTTAGATTATACCTTAACTGGTATGGCGATGTTCAGCTTGATGTTACTCCTTTCACCCGGTGGATCAACACTCTCGTTGATCTGAAAGTGAAGCATCTCCAGGTTTTGGACAAAACGTTGGGGCGAGACGAAGTGGAGATACCTTCAACGGTTTACACCTGTGAGAGCTTGGTGTCTATAAACCTATATGAAGTGTACTTGCCTAATCCCGACCGTGTGTTCTTACCTTGTCTCAAAGTCCTCGTTCTCGATTCGATTATGTTTGAGTACGAGGACGATAAGGCTTTCGAGATGCTCATCTCAGGCTGCCCGGTTCTCGAGACCTTGATTATAAGCTTGGACGCTGGCAACATCGTAAAAACATTCCGAGTGTCTTCTCAGTCTCTCTTGAGATACACTCATGCTGCTAACAATGTCAATCGTTTGGTGGAAGATATGGCAGTTGTTATTGATGCTCCCAGGCTTGAGTTTCTGAGGCTCAGTGATCATCAAACTTCAGATTTCGTATTAGAACACCCTGGTTCCCTTGTTGAAGCTGATATCGATATTACATTTAACTTGGGCTCCGAGCAGCAGCTCAGTGTAATTGATCTACCGAAGAGAAAGATGATTCGTGATTTTCTTGTCGGGATATCTTGTGTCAAAGATATGAAAATCTCTTCCAGTACTCTTCAGGTAACCTATGTTGAATTCACTATTTGAGTAGTGCTTTAACTTTATCGTATAAGTTTTTCTTCATATGTTATTGTTTTGTCTTAGCAGGCTATATATGAATACTCAAGATGTGAACCACTACCTTTATTCCGTAACCTGTCTTTCTTGCGTGTTGAATTCTCCGACTACAGATGGGAAGTGCTGCCAATTTTTCTTCAGAGCTGCCCAAATCTTAAATCTCTTACCTTGGTTAGGATTCTTTACTGTTACCATAAACTTCCTTTCTTACTAACGCTGATGGTGAAAGTGTCACATAGCTCAACTTGTTTCGTCTTACTTGCAGGGATTTGAACCTCCAAGAAAGCAGGGAGTTAGTGTTTCACCTGGACCTTGGAAGGTTCTAAGATCTCTCGAGTATGTTAAGATTGCAAAGCCAATGTCAAAGGAGGCGGCAGAGACAAAACTGAAACTTGTGAGTTACTTTCTAGAGAAGTCAACAATCCTCAAGAAACTCACACTATGCTTAGGTAAGTTTTTCAGACCGAAAGAAGAATCTGTCCTCATGAAGAAACTCCTGAACATTCCGAGACTCTCTAGCTCATGCCAAGTTTGCGTTCCTTGATCCTTCTACTCTTCAGTGGTGATGAACATACAAGTTTGTCCTTTGGAGTACTAAGTTATGGTGAACTCTTATGTTCCTTCTTCATTTGTCATGATTTTAACTTTTCTAAGCTATCGTAAATTGTAAGAGAATGATATCTTTGGTATTATGCCTTGTTCTAAAACTCGTCCGCCTAGCCGAGTATACGTCCGAGAATACTCTAGCCGGTGGTGGAGCGTAACGAGTTGAGTTATACGGCTATATTATACATTGACTAGTGTTTTTTTCCGTCTAAACCATATAATTGGAAAAAACGACGTAAATATAACAACTAAATCAATTTAGATCACTTAAATTGATAATAATTTGACAAATTTGTTATATTTTATTCTAAATAACAAAATAAAAAATGAAAATTGACTAAAAATATGTAAAATATGAAGATGAAGTAGTTAAAGTGGTAGAAAAATGAAAAAAGTCACTCGAACACTGATTTCATGATTTTTAATAGTTTTCTAATCATTAAATCATGTTATTCTATTAATATTATTAACTAAAACAAATTTATGAACAAAATTATAATAGAATGTTATAAAATTACTCCCCGAGTTATCCCCGAATAATCTCCGAGTAATTGGTAACTCGCTAGTCCCCTATCGACCATACGTATAGCGCGTAGCGAGTTCCCGAACAAGGGTATTATGTCAAGAATGAATGTTAATGCTTAGAGGGTGTTATTCTATTGTGTATTTTAACTAATTTATAAATCTGCATAAAATTTTCAAATCAGAGTAATATTTATTGATTAAAAAATCTAACATATAAATTTTTCTAAGATTAGGGGATTAAAAAATCTAACATATAAATTTTACTATGATTAGGATAATACCAGTACCATATTTGTTTAACATATACTTTAACATTTATAATCGATAATATATATATTTTGTTGTGAACTGAATGTTCTGTGTGTATTATTATGAGGACCAAAGGTCTCTTTATATAGTGGTTACACCATGTAGAGAAAATGTAATTATCCTTTTACTACTCATAACAAGAAAAAGAAATATTCCATAAACCTATTCCTTGTCTATAAAGGAAAACATCTAATTATACTAAGGACCGGTTATGTTAATAACCTCTATATGGATCGGTCTATATTGAGTCCATTAACCAAACGGTTCATAACACTCCCCCTTGGACGAAATGACCAAACCCGATGCAACCAAGGATCTTTGTAATACGCTTGGGGATGCTGCCTCATTAAAACCTCACTAAAGAAAAACCCAGTGGGACAAAACCTTAGTGAGGAAAGAGTACAGCACGTATTACTCCCCCTGATTTAGACATCCCTATAAGTCCTTTAATCGGCGCATGCCGATCTGATACACCAGCTTCTTGAGCGTGGAAGTTGGGAGCGACTTTGTGAACAAGTCAGCTGAGTTGTCGCTTGAACGGACTTGAAGCACTTGTATTTCTCCAGCCTTTTGGAGATCGTGAGTGAAAAAGAATTTTGGCAGAATGTGCTTCGTCCTGTCTCCCTTGATGTATCCATCCTTCAGTTGAGCTATGCACGCAGCATTGTCCTCATGAAGTACGGTCGGTTCGTCCTTTCCATCTGTCATCCCACAATCTCGTCTTATGTGCTGAGTCATCGATCTCAACCAAACACATTCACGGCTGGCTTCATGAATTGCCAAAATCTCTGCGTGATTTGATGATGTGGCCGTGAGTGTCTGCTTCATGGATCGCCATGAAATTGCGGTTCCTCCGTGAGTGAACACATATCCTGTCTGAGATCGTCCATTGTGTGGAACCGATAGATAACCTGCATCAGCAAAACCAACTAAACCTTTGTCGTTATGGTTAGTGTAAAATAGACCCATATCTTTCGTTCCTTGAAGGTAACAAAGTAAATGTTTAATCCCGTTCCAGTGCCTTTGGGTTGGACAAGAACTAAATCTTGATAGGAGGTTCACGGCAAAACAAATATCTGGTCTAGTGTGACTAGCCAAGTATAGTAACGCTACTATGGCACTTAGATATGGCGTTTCGGGACCAAGGACTTCTTCATCCTTTCTTATTGGACCAAACGGATCTGTGTCCGGGCTTATGCTCCTTACGACCATTGGGCTACTCAATGGGTGAGCTGTGTCCATATTAAATCTCTTGAGTACTTTTTCAGTATACGCCATTTGATGCACAAGGATTCCGTCTTTGACGTACTCAAGTTGTATTCCCAAACAGAACTTAGTCTTTCCTAAGTCTTTCATTTCAAATTCGGCCTTTAACAAATCAACTGTTTGGGTGATTTCTCCAGAGGTGCCGAGGATGTTCAAATCATCCACGTAAACTGCTATAATCACAAATCCACCGTTTGCAAACTTCTTTATAAAGATACACGGACTGATGGGATCATTTTTATATCCGGATTTAATCAAGTACTCGCTTAAACGATTGTACCACATGCGCCCACTCTGTTTCAGTCCGTATAGGGATTTGGTTAGCCTAATGCAGTGTTCTTCTCGAGAACTTTTCTTTTCTTTGAGCTCAATACCCTCTGGCAATCTCATATAGATTTCATTATCCAGTGGACCATATAAGTATGCGGTGACAACATCCATTAACCGCAGATCTAACTTTTCTCTTATGGCCAAACTTATAAGGAATCGGAATGTCGTTGCATCCACCACAGGGGAGTATGTCTCCTCATAATCGATTCCAGGTCTTTGAGAGAATCCTTGTGCCACAAGCCGTGCTTTGTGTCGAACAATCTCTCCTTGTTCGTTTCTCTTTCTTACAAAGACCCATTTATGTCCAACTAGTATTATATCACGAGGTGTCCGAATAATGGGACCAAAAACCTCTCTCTTCTTTAAAGAGTTTAACTCCACGTTTATGGCTTCTTTTCATTTAGCTCAATCAGATCGTTGAGTGCACTCATCTATTGACGTGGGTTCTAGATCCTCATTCATAATCTCAAGTGCTACGTTGCATGCAAATATATCATCGACGTCGATATCTTTTCTGTTCCATTGGATTCCGGACATAACATAATTTATTGAGATCTCATTGTTATCTGGAACTTCAGGACCATGAGGCTCGGCGTCCCGAGCATCATTTGGCGGCTCCTTAGGCTCATAAGTGTCCGGTCCATTAGTTATCTCCTCGGCCTGAATATCAGCACCTTTTCTTAATTTCCGAGGAGTCTTATCTTTGGAACCAATTGGTCTTCCACGCTTTACTCGCGGTTTAGACTCTGTAGCCACTTGCGGTCCACTTTGGACATCAATGCGTATTAGTGCGTTCACGGCTGGAACATACGACTTAGTAACTCTCTGCGGGTCAGCAAAGGAATCTGGCAATTGTATAGCTAGCTTTTGCATATGTATAATCTTTTGAACTTCCAAGTCACTTTCTTGGGTTCGAGGATCTTGCCAATTTATGGATGTTTGATTCCATGAGAGTTCTTTTGTCAGCCGGTTTTCACTACCTACAGTTGGATAAACGGACTCATCGAAATGACAATCCGCGTATCTGGCCTTAAATAAATCACCGGTAGTTGGCTCAAGATACTTTATGATCGTGGGTGAATCATATCCAACGTATATCCCCATCCTCCTTTGAGGTCCCATCTTAGTTCTCTGTGGTGGAGCAATAGGTACATAGACTGAACATCCAAATGTCTTAAGATGGGATATGTTTGGCTCTTGACCCGTTAGTAATTGCATTGGGGAAAACCTGTGGTCACCAGATGGCCTGATACGGATTAGGTCTGCAGCGTGTAAGACAGCGTGTCCCCAGGCTGAAACTGGAAGCTTTGACCTCATGAGTAATGGTCTAGCAATCAGCTGGATTCGTTTGATGAGAGACTCGGCTAAGCCGTTCTGTGTATGTACATGTGCCACGGAGTGCTCAACACTTACCCCCATGGACATACAGTAGTCATCAAACGCTATGGACGTAAACTCTCCCGCGTTGTCCATACGGATGGACTTTAACAGAAAGTCTGGAAAGTGCGCTCTTAGGCGGATTATCTGGGCAAGGAGTCTTGCAAATGCCATATTCCGTGATGGCAATAAGCATACATGTGACCATCGTGTAGATGCGTCAATGAGGACCATAAAATATCGGAATGTCCCACAAGGTGGGTGGATTGGTCCGCATATGTCTCCTTGAATCCTTTCCAGAAAGTTTATCGTTTCCTTAGTCACCTTTACTGGTGATGGTCTTACAATCAGTTTTCCTTGCGAACACGAGGCACAAGTGAGACTCATAGGGATCACTTTCCTTTCTTTCAAGGCGTGGTCATTCGTGTTGAGGATCAATTTCCGCATCATTCCCGACCCGGGATGTCCCAGACGGTCGTGCCATAGAGTGAACATATCCGTAAGGGCTTTGTTTACGGTGGCATTGGCCTCTATCATACTGAACTTAGTACAGTACACGCCCGTAGCTATAGCAGGTATGGTCTCGTGGACCTTCTTATGGCCGTTGGCGATTTTTGTTATTTGGAGAAATTCTTTCTTCCCTTCGCCCATTGTTTCCACATGATATCCATTCAAACGAATGTCTTTAAAGCTCAATAAGTTACGATTTGAGTCTGGGGAAAACAATGTATCTGGAATTTTCGAGATGTGTGCCCTTAGGCATTAGAACGGCGGCCTGGCCGTGGCCTTTTATAAGACTGGCCTGTCCTGCTATAGTCTCTACGATTGCCTTTCTTAGTTTAAGGTCTATGAAGTATCTTTCATCTTTCAAGATCGTATGACTTGACCCACTATCCACAAGGAATACGTCCATACTTCATAAAACAAGAATCATGTCTTAAAGCCTTAAATATTTTATTAAATCATAGATAGAAATCCAAAGACATGAATCCAAAGCAAATCAAAACAAGAAAGCAACATGAAAGTATAAAATCGGAAATTATTTTTCTAGTCAACGTATGAATTGCCCTCACAGTCTGAGCATTCTTCCTCATTGCACGTTTGAGGTTCTGTCATCTCTTTACGCCTCTTTATGAAGTCATCAGCTTTACTGATAATTTCTTTTGTCCTTTGTGGACCAAGGAGGTAATATAGTAGATCATTATAGTTGGTGAAAGTTTCGGCCTTTCGTGATAACACTATCTGTCTCGGATGGAATGTAGATATAGTCTTATTTAAAAGATCTCTTTGTGTTATCACTTCGCCACATAGCATAAAGCCATGTACGATTCTCAGTAGAGTACAATTGTACTCATCCACGGATTCATAGTCCTGGAAGCTGAGTCTACTCCATCCATCCATGGAGGTCAGCCATAATTTCATTGAGAATCTTTCACCAAGCTTTGTCCAGAGGTCAACTGGATCTTTAGTATCTTCATACTGATCTCTTAGATCCTCAGTGAGATGACGGCGCATAATGTTTATGGCTCTTTGCTTTTGGCTTTCAAGTTCATTATTATCTTTGTAGATGCATCTTCTGAGTCCTCTGTCTTGTAGAGCAAGCCTCGTGCTCAATGATCATTCCATAAATTCGTCTCCTGAGAGATCTAGGACCGGGTATTCAAAGTTATTTACTTTGGCCATTCTTTCATATGCATCAAAGTTGACGTCAGCCATCTGAAAACGTTTAACGAATTTCAGTTAGGGGCTTTTAATAAATCCGGACCTTAGTGGTAATGGCCGGTTTATATATATATGCATATAGCATGTCCGATTTTAATACTTCATGGTTTCAATCAATTATGCAAATCAATTAATTAAATCATGCAACCGATTTTCTATTATGCTATTAGCAATAGTAATCAATTTTCCTTTTTGCAAAATTAATCATAAGGCAATTCATTAAAGGGATAAACCAATAAAGGAAATTAAACAAAAGGGGAAAAGGATATACTTAACACTTTCCTTTTTACTAAAAGGAAGGGATTAAGGTTTTCCTATTTGGATTAGGATTAGGTTTAGGATCGATTTCAACCTAGCTTTTTCTCTAGGGTTTCACGATTTCAACTATGGCCAAAACAAGCATGCACAAATCGATTCTAACAACCTAACTCATACAATCCGATTTCAATCAATGATACATGCGATTTCTATGCTAGTCCAAATTCGATTTTAACTGATTGATGCAAGCAAGTTCTCAAGCGATTTTAAAGCAGGTAAATAAGCAAGCTAATGAACTAATTTAAACATGCAATCAAGATCACAAATCGATTCAGCAAACAAGCAAGGCAATATTCA